>CM021101.1:299401273-299691734 GCA_007115665.2 Sequoiadendron giganteum
CCTCCTACCTCTCTCTCTCTCTCTCCCTTCCTCTCTCTCTCACTCCCTCTATCTCTCTCCCACTCCCTCTCTCAGGTCTTCCAACCCCACCATATAACTCAATAAATTCTTTCCCTCTCAAGTCTATCTCTCTTGGGTCTCACTCCCTCCCATGCTACCTACACTAATCAGTGTCACTCTGATGCCCTCTCTCACAATCCCTCTCTATCAGGCCTCACTTACCTCCCACCCTACTTTCTTAGGTCTCTCCTTCCCACCCCCTCTCCCACTTTGATCCCTCTCCTTCTCTCAAGTGTCTTCCTCCCACCCTGTCTCCCTCTCTCTCTCTTAGGTTTCTCCCTCCCATGCCCTCTCCCTCTCCCTCTCTCTCTCAAGTCTCCTCCCACCTCTCTCTCTCTCTCTCTCTCTCTCTCTCTCTCTCTCTCTCTCTCTCTCTCTCTCTCTCTCTCCCCTCTCCCTCTATCTCTCTCCCACGTTGTCTCTCTCCCTCTCTCTCAGGTCTCTCCTTTTCAAAACAACATATTTGGTGCTCGCCAAATTTGGAGAGCACCAAATTTGGCGTGTGCCAAATGTGTTTTACCTTGAATTGGTAAAATAAGGCTTGACCCCATGATTCAGGCCCACATTCTCGTGAAGTTGTCTGGTTTGGTGCTTTATCCGAGTCAAAAATGCCTTTTTTTATGCAGTTGACTTCATATTGTACCAATCTATGCTTGATCCATCACCTTTTTACCACCAATCTGCATGGTAGACAACGTAGAAGAAGAAATTTTGAAGTTTCTACATCATTTTACATTATCTAAGGTAATATATTCATTTTGGTAGATTGAAATGTTTATATTTAGTATATTTGTTTGTTTCTAACAATATAAACTAAATTTCCTTAATGATTTTATTAATCATAACAATTGGACATAGAATTCAACATTGAATTAAATGGGATTTGCATAAAAAAATTAAAAACATGACATTTTCTTAACATAAATTTACCTATGAACTCTATTTGCATTGCTTATAGTAGTCCATTTCCAGCATGGCTAGTGGAATTCACTGATTTCATTATTTTTCAATTAATTTGGAAAACCTAATAGCTTTCATCAATGTTAATGCAAGTGTCCATTAATTTTTTTGTTCTATAAAAAATTCACCTTCATTGAACATGTGCTTAGATAAATTCAAGTGAGTTGGCATAGTTGTTAATGCAAGTTTCCATTCATTCATACCATTTACCTTTCTAATAAATTAAAAAATGGGAAATTTTGTGCAATTGAGAATGCTTATTGTCTAAGTTACCTCACTGCCAAAGAAATAGTGAATAATTATAAGACATAGAATCACAAACCCTTCTTTGAATTCATATTATTCATGACTTCATTGACAATCAAAAATTTGGTTTTGAGAGAAATAAACACAAGAGTCTCTAGTTTTCATTTAGGTGGCAACAACTTATACCCTAGGTCAGTGCTGCAGAGCAGGGAAACAAAACCTTCAACAATCATTTAATTAGATCAGTTTCAAACAATCTTCAATCTCAAAAACCTCAATTCAATGTTTAACTGACCAATTCACATCTAAAACAAAACAAAGATCATCCATAAATAATAAGCTATGCTTTTCAAGATGACTACCATTCTAAACCTCTAGAAGATTTTAACAAAACCCACCATATGTAAGTCTATTGCTCAAAAATATTGTATTCATACAATAGTCACTCCTAACAGAATGAAATAAACTCAATATTACTAGAAAATCTAATCCATGAATTGTTCATCATAACCTTTATAAAGTTCAAGTTAAATAATGCTAGTCAAAAGGTTCACAACTTCAAAATCAACGTTCTAGGCCTCTGGTGCAGAAGCACCTTGTAAGCTCAATTTTGTCAAAAATTTCATCTTTTAGTGAGCATGGTCAAATGCTAGGAATTTAGTTAATGTTGAGTATTTTGTGTTCAATAAGGTCAATTAGACCATTTTATAATGTATTTGGAGTTAAGGGAGTTCAGTTGTGTCATAGCTTGCAATTTGGCTAAATGTGGTCAGAAAAGTTGCTGAAAGATGCAAAAGTTTCAGAGTTTGAGGGAGTTGGAATGAAATCAAAATATGTTTAATAACCTTCAATGCCTCAAAGGAGAGGTTGTTGGTTGATTTGTACCCCATTTTCTTTATCAAGAAGAACGTTTTTCTAGAAATTTACTTGTTTCTCTCACTTTTCTTGTTGTTGTACGGCCTCTATAGACTCTAAGATGATATGAAACTAGTTGGATGTTGTAGATTAATGAATTATATTTCATTTTAATCTATTTAGAGGTTCTAACTCTTTGTATAGAGAAATTTATATTGTTTTTACTGTTGCTACCTACTTTCACAGTGTTCTTGGATTGAGGGGTTTCATTATGTAATTCGACCCATTACACTTTTTCTTCCTACTATAACTTGTGGAATGGGTCCTCTAAATTTTAAAATATATGGCTAACCTATTTATAATGTTGTGGGGTCAAGGTTGGGTGTTTGGGATGATGTTCTAGGACTGTAGCAGGGTCTTTTCATGGTGAAAATTAGGGCTTCAAGTGGTGTTTTGACAAAATGTGGGAAGGATTGTCCATGTAATGTACTATTCACCATGTGAAGGGTCTATTAATTGTGTTTGGTGCTTTGTATGGGTCTGTCAGGTCCGGGAGATAGGAGTTTCATTAAAGCCCCAAGTATTTTGCTTGAAATTGAGGGTTTGGTGTATTAGGGGTCTAGAGGTCTTGGACCTGGAAACAAATCAGGAAATTGGAGGTTTTGACACATAAAATACTTCTTTTTGAGGATTTTGAGTGAAGATGTAGTGTTTAAAAGGTACTCTCTTTGTAAATTAGGCCAATTGAATAGCCTTTTCCAAGGTGGGTCTATTGGAAGTCAATGTTGGTCCAAAGGAGTTGATGTTGGGGTTTACCTATGTTTTATAACTTGCAAATGGGTATCTTAATCATCCTTGATTTTGTCAAGTGTTTTGGAAAATCTTGGTGAAAAGGCCCTTGAACCGGGTTACCTATGCTAAAAGGGAAAGCTTGGTAGAATTTGGGATTTTTCAGTTGAACATCTGGTTTTGCTTTGGAATCTGATTGATTCTCATTGATTTGTTGTATTGAATGGTTTCCACCCCTCTCTGCATCAAAAATGGTGTTTCTTAGTAAGTTAAGTGATCAATTTTTGTGTAAGTCTATTAAGAGCCTTCCTCTAAATCTTTGAACAAGTTCATTGTGGATCCCTACATGTACTGCATCAGCCTCTAGGTACTTTGCCAACTCTTCAAACACACTCAAAATCCCTACTCTAATATCTAACCCTACATACATCTAACTCCATCATGTATGAAAAATATTGTGTAGCATAGACATGTTTGATAATTCCAAACAGCTCATTGCCTTCTTTCATAAAATGCTTTGGTGTGTTTCATATTTAATGCAATGTAATCAATGATATTAATATTTTTGTAAAATACATTACTTACTTTTGATCTATGTGTGTTTGTGAACATGTAGCATTGAAGGTCATGCTAAGGAAACAATCGAAGCCTCTAACACCAGAAGAACGTGTAGCTAAAAATGCAAGGAGAAGAGAATCAAAAAATGTAGCTCATGAAGCAAAGGAATTGCAGCCCATATAGCCACAAAATTCCCGTGCAATCTAAGAGAGATGTCAAATTGGAAAAAAAAAGGGCACGAATGATGAAAGTTCATGGAAGGATAGGAATGGATACAGAAGTTGGGGGCATATCATCAACCATAGGTGAAGCTCAATGCACATCTCTAGTTGAAGACACATTGACAACAACATGTGGTTTTCCAAGTACATCAGAAATCACATCTCCAATTGAAGACACACCATCAAAAACATTGTGTTTTGAAAGTACATCACCAAACACATCTCTATTTGAAGGCACTCCACAAATGACATCTCAAGTTGGAGGTAAAACATCGTTTACATGTCAATCTCAAGGTATGTCATCAATTGCACCTCCAATTGAAGGTACACGATCTATCCCCGATGTTGTTGACCTTCCCAATATTGAGACAAATTTACATTTGAGAACTCCTCCTAGAGTTTTGCATAGAAAACCTAAATTTTTTATTGATATTGATTCCAATGTTTTGAAATGGATGCCTAATAAGATTCCAAATCCTACATGTCAAAGATATGCACAAAGGATATGGAGTTTGTTTTTTGTGAAGCTAAGTGAGGGTAGAAGATGCCAACTATTTGTTGAAATGATGAGGCAACTCAAATTTAGGCCCACAATGAAGGCTCTTGGGCTAATAGTTTTTAATGACTCAAGTGAAAATTCCTTTGTAAAGAACTCGATGAGTGCATACGAGAGCGTGGGTTCCACCTCATGCATGAAGGATAGTTGTGCCACACGACGTGTGATGACAACAACACTGTTAAGCAGTCAAAAAAGGAACAAGGTGAACCTTACAAAAGCAAGTAAGTCTTTGAAAATAATTAGATCATCTACAGCCAAAGGAAGGCGTGAAAGAGTGGAGGATCCAAATAGCAATGAGTTATGGGCATTTTTGGGTAGAGTGCCACGGAAAGACACAAGAATTGCTCAAGGCTTGAGATCTTTAATTGTGAATTATTAGAAGGATAACACAAGGACCTCTCCTAATCAAAGAGATGTTGTAAGAAGGAGAATTGGTAGTAAAAACCGTGAGCCACATCCAATGCATTATTTGGATACCACTCAAACCCAATTTTATGCTGATTTTGTACAGATGTTTCCTAAAATTAAAATATTTCAACTTAGGTATTTTGAAATGCTAAAGCCTTTTTATGTCAAAATAAATCACACACGCACTACTTTTTGTTGTGGGGTTCATATTGAGTTTTCTAACCATTATGATGTTTATCGACGTATATGTGTAGATATGCATATTGACAATGTTTTGTAGGAATGTAACATAATGCCTCCACCTAAATCGTTAAGGAAATTTTTGTCTTCCATTTTATGTGAAAGAGAGGATGGTCAATTTTTTTACAAAAAATCATGTTTGGATGGCACATGTGATCATTGTGGTGGCACGCAATATTTTCCAATTTTCCAACACATGGCTAGTACACACACAATTGGAGACAAAATTGTTGAATTTGGTAAATATAAGACAGTGGCATACAGTCTAAAAGATGGGAAAGAAGCAAAGAAGTTTGAATTGGTCAATGAGAAGATTCCAGTGTATCAGTTAATGGGCTTTTTTCATGATCAGGTGGTCTATGATTATGCAACGCGTACACACAGAGCACAATGGTTGGACTCACAGTTCAAGTTATGCAAGGACACATTTCCACTTCGTCATATCGTTTCAGTTGTTGACTTCACTGAGAACTACACACTACAACCATAGAACAAGGTGAAATCATAGTTCTACAACTCCGTGCAGGTTGCTATATTTGTGCATATAGCATTCATTCATGAAAATGATAGTACAAAGGAAAATAGAAAAGTATTGAGGGAGTATCACTTTTACATCAGTGATGATCGCACACATTCTATAGAGTTTGTTCAAGGTTGCCTTCATATGTTTTATGTTGATCTAGCTAGCAGGGGCATATCATTGAGTTATCATATCATATGGTCAGATAATTGATCACAATTCAAGAATTTCAAAAAAATTTACTGGCTGAGCAGGATGCATAGCATTAGTGGTGTTCAGCATATGTGGAACCTCTCAGAGGCCAAGCATGGAAAGGGGGAGCATGATGGATCAGGTGCATGTATCAAAAGAGCCCTAGCACAAGAAGAGTTAAAGTACACAAAAAGTGTAAAGTTGATAGATGCAAGATCAATTGTCCAGTGGTGCAATGGTGCAATGGGTCCAGGTAGTGAAGGCAATTCCTTAGTTCATATATTTTTCATTTAGTAGATGATACTAACATTGCAAAATATGAGGATTGCTATACACTAACAGGATCGAGCAAGCTACACTCTTTTAGAAGCTCCAATGTAGGTACATGGACTATCCATACAAGGAAGACGACATGATTTTGTTATGCATGTACACTTCAATCATGGAATGATTGTGAGTCAATAGAGTGGGTTGACAAATGGTCTGTAAGAAGTCTAACCCTAGTTGACACTTATCAGCTCTCAATGGCTCTACAAATCATGGAGATGCAATCATCCATTGACTTTGATCATGTATCAGACCTACTAGAATCAGGTAATATATCTTACTTACAAGTTTTATTATGTTGCTTAGTAAATAAATCTAACAAGATGAACATATCAATGCATGGCACATTTATGCAGTGATTGCAGATGAAGACAATGAAGAAGGTACAAATTATTACCTGTTTCATTGTATCGAGGCCAAAAATCAATTGGAGTCCCCAGTTATAGACGGAGAAAACATAGAATATCCTACAGGTTCAGTGGTTGTTACTAGAATATGGCTTCGAAGGTATCCAGTTAAGAATGTTGCAGTTTGGTTGTTTGAGGACTTCGACACGCATCAAAAAATTCTTCACTATTCGAACCTTGTTGTTGCCACCAACATTCATTTGATCAAATATAAGGGTAGACCTGCGAACAAGAACTTGTGGAAAGTGTGTGAGTCTAACCACGAGCCAATACTCGACACAATAAAGAGTAGAGCAGACCTAGATGGTTCCCTGGATTGATTTGTAAGTATGCACATTGAATTTGTAAAGTCATGTTATTGATCACTCTTTTGGACCAACACCTTGTAATAAGGCTTTTTCACCATTATTGTTTGATGTCATATACATTTATGACTGTCATTGATCCTTTTCTAATTGTGACTGTAGGTAATACTGAAGTTTGTCAAAGTATATAAGAAAATAACAACATCGGTTGGTTGTGCAAGTGTTCAGTGGTATGAGAAACATCGATTACAGGTGCATTTTCTGGTTGTCAATCTTCTCTTTCTTTTCCATCTCCTGGATTTATCGGATTCTTATATGCTACATGTTTTATATTAAGCATCTCAATGATATATTTGAAATTTATAGGTAGGGTCATCGAGAGATGATAAAGTAGTGAAGGGGCACATCACCATTGTAGGACCTTCAATCGACCTCCTTATCTAGTATGCATGAAGGTGATAGTAGGTCTTGACAGATGTATGACTGATACCATTTAGTTATTGCTCTTTTAATGATTTTTATGTGAGACTATGTCTAAGATTGAGAGGCTTTTGCAGGTTTTTTGGAATGCAAATAGCTAGCCCAGTTGAGGTGGAATAGAAAAATGAAACTGGGCAGCAGCTCCTTTTGTTTCTTCTCAAGTACAATATATTTCATGATCTGTGCTGGAAATTGGAGGATTATTTCCCTACATGTATTGCTACAAGTATTGACAAATGGGAAGATTTTCAAGATGTTCTTCCATCACTATTGTAATATTTGTCATTGACTTAGTGTATTTTTTGATATACTAAAATTATGAGAAATGAATACATGCAAATATGTATATTCCTTAATATATGCCTCAATTAAATGTGTATATTACATTTAAAATTAGTTGTAATGCTTCATGGTTTACATTTAAAGTTGTCTTCAAGGAAAAACGTGTCGATTTATTAGTAAGAATGAAATAATGTTTAATATAATTGTAGAAAGGCATATTAGTAAGGTATTTTGAACATTATGCAATGAGGAAATTACAAAATATGTTAAAATATGATACAATATAATAAATGGTCAGTCCATGTCAAGATGGGTGAAAGCAAGTTTTTTTTTTTTTTTTGAGTCTAAGGTCTTAGGAGGAGTTGAATAAGTGATGCAGACCCAGGGTGGAGATCAAATTAAAATAACAAATTCAAGATGATCAACCCAAAATCCAAATAAAATTCAAAAGAACTTCACAAATCCACTTGTCGGGTACACTCTTTCTACAAGTAATGCTAAACAGCTTCAAGAAAATTCTCACCCAAATTTCTCAAAAGACTTCTCAATTAAATTATGAATTTAGACACCCATTAAGGACTTACACAACATACTTCAAGATCAAGTATAACTCCTTTGGACCATTTTAGACTTCCAACACACTCACCATGGGAAAATCAAGGAAAAGAGGTCAATTTAACAAAGGAATTACCCTTAAAACTTATCCAATCACCTTTTAACCTTATGGAATAAATTAAATGGCCCAAAACCACATAATCCAGCACTAGTTTGCACCTATATGGTCAGAAACACTCCCAACTCTAAAAAACCTCCTTTTCTAATGCAAAAATAATGGTTTTGTCAAAATCTTCATTCCCAGGCTTCAATAAACAAATAGATCATCCAAAAACATTTTATATGGTCTTCCTTGACATTTTAGATTCTTACAAACTCAACTTCATCAACATTTCATTGAAAAGCACTTCAAAACCGTCACTTTGCAAGGGAAAATTTGCATTTCCAGCCCTATGGCATCACACAATCACCACAAGAATGCTTTATTCTGATATAAAATGCATTGATAGATCTAGAATAATATATTTTTCACCAATCCACTGAGTTATAGGAATAAACAGTGGGTGGATTTGTCAAAAATTCATTATTTTGCTTTCAAACCCTTCACAAAGGAAAAAACAAGGTATACACTGTATTTTTTGAATTTCTCTTACAAAAAAAAACATTAGAACTCCAAACCAAGTGAATATCAAAGAAAAATCATAAACATTCAACCTCTAAATATTTCAAAGCATGATTGGGTTTGTACAGTCCGTACAACAGCAAACAATTTTGAAAAATAGTGAAAAAACTCAAAAAATGTGGTATTCTTATTATGTGAGTCTATTACACCTTAAACAACATTGATTCGATCTTGAGAAGGAATATTATAACATTTACAAGCCATAACCACCTAAAAACAAACCAACTTGCACCTAATTACCCTTTAAATGACTCTAATTTTGCAAATCAGCACAAATTTGACAACATTTGCAACATTTTGCATTTTCACAATTATTGAAATTTTAAGACTCTAAATACCTTTAGACACCTGAAATATGGTAATTTATACCTTATTTAACTCTTATTAAGACTTCTAGACTCAAAAACAACAAAATCCCTTCATTTACCCAATTTGACATCTTTGACAATTTTGACAATTTTTTCAAGTTTTCACACATTTTGCAATGTCTTCATGGAACAAAGATGAAATCACCTTCAAATGAACTTTTAAACCTTTTGAACTCCTATTATCGACACAAAAAGGTGTTGGTTCTACTGCACCAAGGTCTAACAAGACCATTTTTAATGCACTTGAGTGCTTGGGAGGTCATCTAGGGAGAAAATGCAAAATGTTGCTTAAAGGTTGTCACCTTGCAATTTTGCAACATAATGAATTGTTAGAGTTTGAAAGTTAGTTATTGGAAGTTGGTCCGTTGTTTTGAGTGGAAAATTCTTTGAAAAATTTGAGGAACTCATTTGGAAGGTTGGTGAATGTAATCTTGAAAAAAATCAATAAGATCTTGGTGTGATTTCCTTGGAAAACTGTGTTTTCACATAAAATTTTGTATTTCTTCTTTGTAAGACCTTTGTACAGAAAATAGATGATTGTCTAATGTGTGGAATGAGTGGGTAGAAAGTCTGACATCCTTCTCAATTTGGTTTGAAATTCTTTCTTTCATTTTTGTGAGTTTTGTGGCAAGATTTCTCCAAGCAGGTGTTAAACCCAAATTATGTGTTTTGAATAAGAAATGAATTATTGAAGCCCTCCACCTACTGTTTCCTTCATGTGGCTCAGTAGAGAGGAACTTTATAATAGGTATTGAGTGTGTACATGTTCATCCAAGGCAGGTAAAATTAATGGTGAGTCTTGGAGTTGTTGTCCTGGGCATTTTATTGCCTAAATTGCATTAAAAGGGAGCTTTTTGCCTAGGGTTTGTTGAAAAAAAAGGGAGTAGTGAAATATCTTTAACTTTAAAGCATATTGGGATAAAAAAAAAGGTATCTGAGTTGGTGGAATGGTCAGGAAAGGTCTGCAAGTGATACTTTCAATAAACCTTGGGGAAAACTAGGAAAATGGAGGGTTTTGTAGTTGGCCCATTTTGTGGCACTTTGTCGGCCTAAAATCTATGGAATCCTTCTATTTGGAGTCTACCTAGGAGGTCTGAGTGGTTTTGGTGGGTTAGTTTAAATTTTGTGAGCGGGCTACTTTGGAAAAGAGGGTTAATTCACTAGCTTAGGATAGGGGTATGTTATTGAATCTTCACCTTCCCAGCCATTCCTACCCAATCTAACTACGTATGCATCTTTAAATAGGTCCACCCATGCTTAAGTAATACTCACTTGACCATTGACAATATGACTTATTCATTCCATAGCTCTGACCCATCAATTTCCAAGGGGAAACACACACCTCCGGCCCTTCCTTTCATTCTTCAAGTAAAGGGATCATCCTTCCACACCTCCTACTCCTAAAATAACATTCCCTACACTCAACTACATCATCCCACCAAGTTGCATTTAATGAAAGTACGTGGGATGATGGTTATGCCACTAGAATAACCTCAAACCCTTAAGGTTGTTCAGGAACCTAGTAGGAGCAATTTGATGAATTAAGGAACTAAAAGATTAAACCAAACCTTTCCAAGGCCCAAAACACAACTTAGAACATTTATCTATTGTTGCTCAAGGGAATTCAATACATATAAGACCTGTTCGGCCTATACACAGATAGGGAACTCAGAAAAATCAGTAAAACTATGAGAAAACAAAGTAATTTCCAAGCTTTATTCTTTTCCCTCCAATCCAACAACCACAACTCCAGCCTCTCCAGGATTTACATAGAATTTATCATCCTCCTATAACTGATCAATTCCCCTAACCACCAAGAAACCAACTTTTCAAAACACATAACCGTTGCAATTACAAATTTGTTGCATTATGCAATTCACAAATTTGCAACTGTATCACTTTTCCTACTAACTAAACTAAAGACTCCATTATGTCATTGAGATACAATCTTTCATAATGCCTTTTAGCCTTTCAAACTCACTTGTTGACACATTTTTAATGCAAGGGTGCATTATGACCATCAAACATGGAGATTTGTGACTAGGTGCCTAGGTGCTCCTACACCACCTACCTTGTCAATCCTACCGAATTGGCAAGCTAGTGAGCTCATTGGCTTGCCAAATCCGTAGGGTTGACAAGGTAGGGGCAGTGTATGCCTCATATAAATCGATGCAACCTAGGTCATCTCTAACATACCTTAGGATATGACATTCAACCAAACAACTACTATGGTTCAACCAACTCAATCCCTTAAGGGTGCAAAGTGCAAAAGGGCAACAATATTTGACAGGGTATTACTCATAAACTGTGGTGATTACGAAATCTCTATCTAAACCTACAAAATCACATTGGACCCCTCTACAATAACCTCCCTCAGTTATTTCTATCTCGGAGGCATTTTCCTGTGCTAGAGAATTTTTACTTGGGAAAAACGTTGTCAAATGCAAGTAGTTGAAAGTTGCAAAGTGGTGCAACTTTCATTCTATAGCTTGTGTGACCAAATGAACTATCCCAACACGTCTGAATAGGTATGTTTACGCTAGGCATCCTCTTTCACACCCAAACATGCAGAATCGCTCTGAGCTACGTTCAACCGGATCAATCCCTTAAGGGTCCAAAGTGCAAAATGGTTGTGAACCTTGGCATGCTATTACTCAGACACCGTGGCGCTTAGAAACTTATCGTCTGATCCCATAAGATCACATTGGACCCATCTACAGTAATATCTCTCAATTTTTTCTATCTTAGAGGTATTTTGCTGTGGTGGTGAATTTTCACTTGGGGAAAAAGTTGTCAAATGCAAGTAGTTGAAATATACAAAGTGGTGCAAATTTCGTTTTGTAGCTTGTGTGACCAAACGGATTGTTCCAATGCATCTGGGTGGGTATGTTTATGTTAGGTATGGTCCTCTTTCACACCCAAACATGTGGAATCGCTTTGAGCTACATTCAACCAGATTGATCCCTTAAGGGTCCAAAGTGCAAAATGGCTACAAACTTCAGCATGTTATTACTCAGACACCATGATGCTTAGAAACTTCTCGTCTGATCCTATGGGATCATATTGGGCCCCTCTACAATAACCTCACTCAGTGTTTTCTATCTTGGAGCCATTTTCCTGTGCTAACGAATTTTCACTTGAGGAAAAAGTTTTTCAAATGCAAGTAGTTGAATGTTGCAAAGTGGTGCAACTTTCATTCTACAGCTTGTGTGACCAAATGAATTGTTCCAACGCATTTGAATAGGTATGTTTACACTAGGCATGGTCCTCTTTCACACCCAAACACGCAAAATCGCTCTGAGCTACGTTCAACAAGATCGATCCCTTAAGGGTCCAAAGTGAAAAATGGTTGCGAACCTCAGCATGCTATTACTCAGACACCGTGATGCTTAGAAACTTCTCGTCTAATTGTACAAGATCATGTTGGACCCATCTACAGTAACCTCTCTCAGTTTTTTCTATCTCAGAGGAATTTTCCTATGGTGGCGAATTTTCACTCGAGAAAAAAGTTGTCAAATGCAAGTAGTTGAAAGTTGCAAAGTGGTGCAACTTTCATTCTATAGCTCGTGTGAGCAAATGGATTATTCCAACACATCCGGGTGGGTACGTTTATGCTAGGCATGGTCCTCTTTTGCACTCAAACACACAAAATTGCTTTGAGCTACGTTCAACCAGATTGATCCCTTAAGGGTCCAAAGTGCAAAATGGTTGTGAACTTCAGCATGCTATTACTCGGACACCGTGATGCTTAGAAAATTCTAATCTAATCCTACAAGATCATGTTGGACCCATCTACAATAACCTCTCTCAGTTATTGCTATCTCGAAGGAATTTTCCTATGCTGGCAAATTTTCACTCGAGGAAAAAGTTGTCAAATGCAAGTAGTTGAAAGTTGCAAAGTGGTGCAACTTTCATTCTCCAGCTCGTGTGACCAAATGAACTGTTCCAACACATCCAAGTGGGTATTTTTATACTAGGCATGGTCCTCTTTCACACCCAAACACGCGGAATCGCTCTGAGCTACGTTCAACTAGATCGATCCCTTAAGGGTCCAAACTGCAAAATGGCTGCGAACTTCAGCATGCTATTACTCGGACACCGTGATGCTTAGAAAATTCTCGTCTGATCCTATAAGATCATGTTGGACCCATCTATAGTAACCTCTCTCAGTTTTTTCTATCTCAGAGGCATTTTCCTGTGGTGGCGAATTTTCACTCGGGGAAAAAGTTGTCAAATGCAAGTAGTTGAAAGTTGCAAAGTGGTGCAACTTTCATTCTGCAGCTCATGTGACCAAATGGATTGTTCCAACGTATCCGAGTGGGTATGTTTACACTAGGAATGGTCCTCTTTTGCACCAAAACACGCGGAATCGCTCCGAGCTACATTCAACTGGATCGATCCCTTAAGGGTCCAAAGTGCAAAATGGCTACGAACTTCAACATGCTATTAATCAAACACCGTGACACTTCGAAAATTCTTGTCTAATCTTATGGGATCATGTTGAGCCCCTCTACAATAACCTCACTTGGTATTTTCTATCTTAGAGGCATTTTCCTATGGTGGTGAATTTTCACTTGGGGAAAAAGTTATCAAATGCAAGTAATTGAAAGTTGCAAAGTGGTGCAACTTTTGTTCTGCAGATCATGTGACCAAATGAACTATTCCAATGCATCTAAATAGGTATGTTTACACTAGGAATGGTCCTCTTTCACACCCAAATATGCGAAATCGCTCTGAGCTACGTTCAACCGGATCGATCCCTTAAGGGTCCAAAGTGCAAAATGGCTATGAACCTCGGCATGCTATTACTCAGACACTGCGGCACTTAGAAACTTATCGTCTGATCCTATAAGATCACATTGGACCCATCTACAGTAATCTCTCTCAGTTTTTTTCTATCTCAGAGGCATTTTCCTATGGTGGCGAATTTTCACTTGGGGAAAAAGTTGTCAAATGCAAGTAGTTGAAAGTTACAAAGTGGTGCAAATTTTGTTTTGTAGCTCATTTGACCAAATGGATTGTTCCAACGTGTTTGGGTGGGTACGTTTACGCTAGGCATGGTCCTCTTTCACACCCAAACATGCGGAATCACTCTGAGCTACGTTCAACCAGATCGATCCCTTAAGGGTCCAAAGTGCAAAATGGTTGCGAACTTCAGCATGCTATTACTCAGACACCATGATGCTTAGAAACTTCTCGTCTAATCCTATGGGATCATGTTGGGCCCCTCTACAATAAGCTCGCTTGGTTTTTTCTATCTCAGAGGCATTTTCCTGTGCTAGCGAATTTTCACTTGGGGAAAAAGTCGTCAAACGCAAGTAGTTGAAAGTTGCAAAGTGGTGCAACTTTCGTTCTATAGCTTGTGTGACCAAAAACGCTGTTCCAACGTGTCTGAATAGGTATGTTTACGCTAGGCATGCTCCTCTTTCGTACCCAAACACGCGAAATCACTCTGAGTTACATTCAACCGGATCGATCCCTTAAGGGTCCAAAGTGCAAAATGGTTGTGAACCTCAGCATGATATTACTCGGACACCATGACACTTAGAGACTTCTCGTCTGATCAGTAGAAACTGAAAAATCGGCAAAAAATGCTTTTAAAACCTACCAAAAAACACAAATAAAATCCTGTTGATTTTCATGTGAAAAAAAACAATGAGACCATAGCCTGTTGCTTACTATTATGCTTTGATATACTTTTTCCAAGCATCCATAGCTTGTTCGAAAGCACCTGTTTTAGGCTTTTAGCTATAGCAACAAGGCAGTGAACTATTTGATAAAATGCTTTGGTAGACATGTATGAAAAATGTCATAGCATAGACAAGGCAGTGAACTATTTGAAAAAATTCCTCAAAGAAATGTGGTCTCATGGTGATGGAATGCCATGACAATCCATAGCCATAGGCATTCGTCATGGCATTCCATCACCATGAGACCACATTTCTTTGAGGCATTTTTTCAAGCAATTCATTGCCTTGTCTATGCTATTGCTTACTATTATGCTTCAATCAATTTTTTCCAAGCATCCATAGCTTGTTTGAAAGCACTTGTTTTAGACTTTTAGCCATAGTAGCAAGGCAGTGAATTGTTTGACAAAATGCTTTGGTAGACATGCATGAAAAATGTGGTAGCATAGACAAGGCAGTGAATTGTTTGAAAAAATGCCTGAAAGAAATGTGGTCTCATGGTGATTATTTTCATTGCATTCCATCACCATGAGACCGCATTTATTTGAGGCATTTTTCAAACAATTCATTGCCTTGTCTATGGCTTGTCATGTCCTTCCATCACCATGAAACCACATTTCTTTGAGGAATTTTTTCAAACAATTCACTGCCTTGTCTATGCTATTACCTACTATTATGCTTTGACATATTTTTTCCAAGCATCCATAGCTTGTTCAAAATCACCTATTTTAGGCTTTTAGCCATAGTAGCAAGGCAATGAACTGTTTGATGAAATGCTCTGGTAGATATGTATGAAAAATGTCATACCATAGACAAGGTAGTGAACTGTTTGAAAAGATGCCTCAAAGAAATGTGTTCTCATGGTGATGGAATGCCATGATAGTCCATCACCATAGGCATTCATCATGGCATTCCATCACCATGAGACCACATTTCTTTGAGGCATCTTTTTAAATAGTTCACTGCCTTGTCTATGGCTTGTCATGGCATTCCATCACCATGAGACCACTTTTCTTTGAGGAATTTTTTCAAACAATTCACTTCCTTGTCTATGGTGTTGCTTAGTATTATGCTTTGACAAATTTTTTCCAAGCATCCATAGCTTGTTCGAAAGCACCTGTTTTAGGCTTTTAGCCATAGCAGCAAGGCAGTGAGCTGTTTGATGAAATGCTCTGGTAGATATGTATGAAAAATGCCATACCATAGACAAGGCAGTGAACTGTTTGAAAAGATGCCTCAAAGAAATGTGTTCTCATGGTGATGGAATGCCATGACAGTCCATCACCATAGGCATTCATCATGGCATTCCATCACCATGAGACCACATTTCTTTGAGGAATCTTTTCAAACAATTCACTACCTTGTCTATGGCTTGTCATGGCATTCCATCACCATGAGACCACTTTTCTTTGAGGATTTTTTTCAAAAAATTAAATGCCTTGTCTATGCTATTGCTTACTATTATCCTTTGATAGATTTTTTCCAAGCATCCATAGCTTGTTCAAAAGCATTTGTTTTAGGCTTTTAGCCATAGCAACAAGGCAATGAACTATTTGATAAAATGCTTTGGTAGACATATATGAAAAATATCATAGCATAGACAAGGGAATGAACTATTTGAAAAAATGCCTCAAAGAAATGTGGTCTCATGGAATGCCATGACAAGCTAAAGCAATTGGTAGCTGCTCCTAGTTATTAGTTATGGAATGTGAAGTAATTGCATAACTTCTTAGGTTGACTTTGTAAAAAGCTATATTTTAATTGAAATTTTGTCATCTATCAGCATCTAGTTATTCATTATGCAATGTGAAGTGATGCTTTGAGTTTGAAAGATGTGCAATGCATGAATATAAACTACAAAAATCTATTTTCTACATTTCATTAGTTAAACTCTTTATTTTATTTTCTCTCTATATCTCTATGCTATAGAAATGCCTTTCAATTTCAAAAAATATAGATTTTATCTCTTGTTATACAATTTTTTACATTTTTTTTAAATCCGACTTTTTCTCGATTTTTTCACGATTTTTTCTCGATTTTTTCAAAAAATCTTATACTTTTGGTTTTCCGATTTATTCCCCAAAATATTTTTGTTGCTATGACCAAAACAATAAATACCAATTGAGATTTTACATAGGGCTTGAACATTGGTCTACCATCACACAAATAGAAAACCAAAAGGAGCAGATATACAATGTTAAAGAAGACTGAAAGCACAACTAAATTTATCATTTCAAAGCAATTGTTTTGATGCATTTTTTCAAACAGTTCACTGCCTTTTCTATTCTATTGCTTACTATTATGATTTTGATATATTTTTTCGAAGCATCCATAGCTTGTTCAAAATCACTTGTTTTAGGCTTTTAGCCATAGCAACAAGGCAGTGAACTGTTTGAGAAGATGCTTTGGTAGACATGTGTGAAAAATGTGGTAACATAGCCAAGGGAGGGAGCTATTTGAAAAAATATCTCAAAGAAATTTGGTCTCATAGAATGCCATGATAAGAAAATGCAATTGGCAGCTGCTCCTAATTATTAGTTATGCAATGTGAAGAAATTGCATAACTGCTTAAGTTGACTTTGTACAAACTATATTGTAATTAAATTTTTGGCATCTATCAACATCTACTTATTAGTTATGCAAAGTGAAGTAATGCTTTGACTTTGAAAGATGTGCAATGCAATGTAATCAACAACATGAATATAAACTACAAAAATCCATATTTTACAATTCATTAGTTAAAATATTTATTTTATTTTCTCTCTATATCTCTATATGCTATGGAAATACCTTGCAATTGTATTTAAAAGGAAAATTAAACTACATAAAATTATCGTGAAAATTTTCTGTAATAGACCATAAAAGAGCAAATATAATGTCAAATCAACTAATATATTCCATACCTTTCTCAATGGATCAGAACTGGCTATTGCTGCAGCAACTCCATGGTCCATCGTGCCACCAACATCACTAGGGCTATCTCTTATCAACATCTACAAATGAAACAATATCTTAGGTATCATTTTGATATAGGAGAACATAATGTGACATGATCAAGGAATACTTGAATGCAATGTTTGTGTTTCTCATCAATTTTTTAGATTTGTATATACGTAAAATTACGAAAACTAGCTAACATAGATTTACAACACCATTAATGAATAAAGGCTACTTGAGTGTACGTTGTTTGAGGATATCAATCATGAGGTGTGGAGGAAGAAGGTGCACTAGGAAACTGTTTGAAATATGAAGCATGTTATGAGACAAACATTCAAATATAACATTCAACTGTTCAAATGCAATAAAAATATCTTTAATAATAGTTGCATACCTATGGACTCATCCTCAAGAATATATAAGGGTCTGTAGGAATAGAGCATCCATCATGAATAGTGCGACCCTAAAATTTCATCATATCAAAATTCTACTAATTTAGTTAAGTTATTCTTAAATTTCAAAATATATTTTAATAAACAACATTAAAATAACTTGTTAAATTTTACCTGAGTGTCAATGTCGAATGTATCATTCAAAATATCATCTGTGAAAGCCATCGCCTCTATGACTGACGTAGGCTATGTAGCTGCATCATGAGCACCTTGGTAATCGTACATGCAAACATCACGACAAGTGCCACAATGGTGGGGTGGAGCTCAGGGCCTACACGTCTCCTCCACACCAGGCTCTACTAGAGGACTCGCACACTATAAAATGGTCTGGGTGAGTGAGCCAATCGACTTCATCATGTCCACCTCTACACTGTCCTTAACAATGGAAGCAACAATGACATGCTCCACCATGGGTCTGCCCAAGGCTCTCAGTGCCAACTGTGGATTACATCATGCAGTAGGTCTATCGTGTGTGGAGCCCCCACCTCTACCTTGAAAGTCTAAGATGTCAAAATAGTTTGGCATTTTATTGAGGACAAACTCGCAATAGAGTTTCCTCAAAAAATATTGTGGCACCTCATGGTTATTGCATGGAGGTTGGTCAAGTACCATCCACCACCTCTCCCAAAAAAAAAAATAATTAACTCATGGTGGCACCAATGGATGGGGAACCTCCTGCATGCATGGGACAAAGGTTCATTGGTTTTTGGGTCTTTAAATAGGGCACACAACTCAGCTTTGCTAATTTTTAGTTTTTTGATATCTGCATATGACAAACCATTAGCATAAAATTGTCTCATCTCATGCCTCTTAGTTGACCAAAAATCCATTTGCTCGCTCATTTCTCCTACATGAGTTAAAATTGACTTCAATGATTTAGCAATCCCTCTCCTATAAGGGTGGATTTCGGCATGCTCAGTTAATCTTGCAATTAATTGTTGAATGTCTCTTTTATTGTTTTCAATTTGATTTTGAATATTTTCTTGTGTTCCTTGAGGATGCCTATGAATTGATGGAGGGGTTTCGGGTTGTTCTTGTATAGGAGGCTCTTCATGAGGGGGTGATTGTGATTTTTCAATGTTTTGAGGTGGAGATTCATTCCCTAAGAATTAGAACAAATTTTTATTATAAAAATCTATTTAAATTTGCATTCCAAATCAAATTCGAAATAAATAGAATAAAAATACACACCTCTTTGGAATCTTCGACCTCTTCAACGTGTTGGCAACATCCTCATGGAAAATGGCAAGCTAAGGATGCAAATAATGGAAGAGACTTGGCAAGCGCGAGTTGCAGACCCAAAATCCTCTTCCTCAAGCCGCGGGTTGAAGACAAAATGAGGATTTGAAACCCGAGTTTTGCTTTTTAGCCATTTGGTGTGCGCCAAATGACTTTTTAGCCATTTGGCGTGTGCCAAAGGTCTTATTTCAGGGTTTGTTGGATCATTTTTCAATTTGGCACCTAAATTGTGTCACAGATTGGTGCACTTACCCTTAATTGAGGTATTATAGCTCAATTGATCTTTCCTTTCACACACTTTAGCACTATCACTATTGGATATTTAATACAATTTGCACACACACTTCATCTAAAACGATCTTGCATTTATATCCATTGTAACACTTCAAAACTTCAATTAGGTTGGCCAAGAAAAGGATAAGAAATCAAATCAACTGGTCAGCCACCAAAACATGATGCAGTCTTATCCAGAAGATAGAGAGGACCAAAATCACTATTAGCACTTCTTTCAATGTGATTCAAAACTATTTACATGCAGGTGCACATCAACCTAAGTTGACATCAAGGAAATGTGTGAATGAAATGATGAAGCACATAACCAATCGTCCCATAAACATATTTCTTATTGAATTAACATGATGTGGTCCCAAGAAAGATAGGTTATGACCCAAATCTATTACAACATATCTTCCATTGCTATCACAACCCCACAATCACATGACACAATTAAAGGAAAAAACCCTGTCAGCCAGATATCCATATATAACCCAAAAATCCAACTCAAGACACGATGTTGCACCAAAGTGGCCAATAAGCAATGTACAGATCACATGGAGATGTTCCTTGAACATCTAGAAATAATTCCATACACTTCTTTCATATTGTCATGCCACCAACAACCACTACAAATTGAATAGGAAGAAAAAATTATATTCTAGAAACACATAATGCTTAATCATGAGATATAACATTAACATATCAGCTTGCGGACCACTTTGACACATGATATTGGAATTGAGATACTACACAGACGTTGAGAGAACATTCACCAAGCTACAGGATTGCCAACCTTCAACAAATCACATACATCTCCTCAACAATATAGGTGACTTGAAAATATAGGAGTGAAACATCCAAAAAACACTGACATTGAATGCCAAACTGTAAAACCAAGGCATCAACAATGGAGGAACACGACACATTCTCCCTAACAAACTTCAATGCATCTTCCTGAACTAGAAACACTTAAGCAACTTGTGGAGGCCATAACTTCCTTTTAGTAGCATATGCATCATCATGAACATCAAGAGAGAGCATAAGACATACTTTAGACCTTTAACAACATCTCTCCACTATCAATCATGCTTCTAATCCTCATTTGAATATATTATTATGAAATCAACTTTGTTGATAGTAATAATGCATTATATGAACTTCAATAACTCTTCTTTGATAAGGCATGATATCCAACCATGAACATCATCACAAATGTTAGTCCAAACTAAATATAACAATGACTAAAAACATAGTTCTCAAGTGTTGACACTAATGATAACCAACAATCAGTGTTGATTTCAATGACAACAACTACCAACAATCTCCTTATTATTGACATCAATGACAACAACTACCAACAGGTTGAACATACAGATGGATTAAAAGGTAGATGTAGAATAATGTGTGTTATTAATAAGTAGGTAATATGTGACAAGGGACCCAACTTTGCATAAAATTATGTCATTTTTCAATATATTAATATATCAAAACATACTCTTCAAAATAAACACAAAACAAAATTAAAAATGATATGATTATACAAATTTCACCATTATAAAAATATATAATTATTATATATTTTATATATATATATATATATATAATAATTATTAATAGAATTCAATTATCATTTATCAAATATATTACTTATTTATTACTTTTTAGAAACTTAAAATTTATTTTCCATGATTAAAAAAAGAAATTTAAATAAAAGTGTCAAAATATATAATAATTATATTATTTTAATGAAAATCTTGTTATATGTCATCCAACAAGGTTGGATTAAGAACACTTTATAATATTTAACTACTACTGCATTATGATATTTGATAACTTTTATTATCACTTCTCTTTAAGTACCTTCCCCAAAGGTGCTACGTAGGATTTATAAAGGCATTCTTGGAATAACATGATTGTCTCTTTTGAATGTTAGAGATCAAATTCGCTTTTCCTACACATTTATTATATTTTACAATTACCACCATTTTGAGGTCCAACTTTAGGGCCTCAAACATAAATCAAGTATTATTTCCTTCTAGTGCCTATGGCGCTTTAGAAAAAAGACAACAAACAATTCATTCACCTTTGATAGTTTATAGAAGGATTCTAAATTGGTGAGATTATTGTGGGCACCAAATGCATATTTTGCACGGTAGAATGAATAATTGTTTCTTACTGTATGGTCCCATGAGGGGGTTTGGGCTTCTATTTTCATGGATCAAGGGGTCTTATGAAAAAAATAAAATTGTGCTACGGGATTAATTAGAATCTTTTCCAGAAAAATAGGAGCCCCTACCTTTTAGAAATGAATCTTTCAGCAGTGAAATTGAGGTGGGGCTAGAAATTGCCCCTACAGCTTAGGAATTTTTTAGAAAGTTTTTTTGCCACTTGTCTATCACTTAAAATTTTAAATTTCTAAAAAAAATTAAAAATGAGAGAATTTTTATTTATTTATTAATTTTTACCAAAAATACTCCAGTTCGATCTTTAAATTTTGGAGCTCAAACTTTTAAGCTGAATTGCAAAATTGAATTCATGGGACCACTAGCCTTAAAATATTCCTAAAATATTATTAGATAATGTGATCACGTAAGAACTTAATGATGATTTGATAATAAATTAAGTTATAAAATTATAGATTAGATACAATTGTTTATGATAATATATTTATGTGAAAAAAAAATTTAAAGAATAAGAAAATAGTAATTTAATATAAAAAGATGATACAATTAATAAAATTATAATATTTAATCAAAAATACTAATATAGAATTATATTGATAAATCAAAATTTGTGACATAATCAAATATTGTATATATAAAGATAGGACATCCACAGTCCATACTAAGATGCTTAAATCTAAGGATTATAGTTTCCAAATTTCTTATTAACAACAATAATATTCATGTGGAAATGAATATTATTTTTTAATAAGTAGTTTGTTTATCATCTAAATATAAATGATCTCTGATATGAGTATTTTTAATACTTTAATTGTGTTATAATAGACTATAAAAGATTGATATCTTTAATAAATTATATATATATTAAGTTATTATATTTGAAAATTTACAAAATCTTATATAAAAACATAATTATGATTTTGAATGATGATTGTAGACTCCAAATATGTATGCTAAATTAATGATTAAAGACACTATTTCCTGACAACATATTATAGACCATTAAATAAAGTGGAAAAGAGTTCAAAAGAGAACAAGGATATAGAGATTCTACAAAAAAAAGACAATATAACTAATAAAACTATAATATGATATAAAAGGTTGAAATATAAAAACATGGTGATAAACTAAATATTAGAACACAATAAAAAAAACTATCAACTGAAAATATAACATTCATAATTAATACTGAAATGTTTAAATTTGAAAAATCATTTCTTACAAAATTATTAACTATAGCTTGAACAATGTTCATATCATGTATATTTGTTTATATGTGAGAAGGAATAATTACTTCTTGATAACTAATTTGTTTTTTACTTAAATTAAGTTGTTGAATTCAAGATGTGGCCAACATAAATTTTGAAGTTTAGATAGAAACGTATAGACTAGCTTGATTGCAATCCTCTTAACAATAATATTAAAGAATTTGAATGCTCGTCAATCATGTAGTGTTATCCACAAGGATAATATTACACACAATTTAATCTAAAAACACTAAATTTCAACATACTAACTTGATTGCAAACCTCTTAGCAATAATATTAAAGAATTTGAATGTCTATGAATAATTTAATGTGATTTGAAAGAAAAATACTTTAAACAGGTAGCTTAATCCAAAAACTTACATTATATAGATTGTAGATACATCATATTTCTAATCAATACTACTATATTTCAAAGAGGTCATATGTACCTTGAAATTCATATAAAATTACTGAGAAAAAATAATCAGAATTATTTTACTATACAAGAAATATTCACACATAAAGAGATTGTGTCATACTTGTGGTTCCGATAATGAATTACTAGTTAGATTCACAGACGATTAAACAATCAAAAGTTATATATAAGAAGTACAAGAAAACCCTAAATCAGCATGGATATAGATAACCGAATTTCTAAAACTTTATGCAGTCCCAAAACTTGAGAAAACATTGTGTATAAGATGTGTTAACATCATAAAAATTCTCAGAACTCTAATATACATCAATAACACCTTAAACCCTGACTGCTCAACTTGTTTTATTTCCTAAAATTTTCGAAAATACAATCCTCAAATCAACCTCTCCAAGCGTATACCTATGGGAGTTCTCTGCTCCAAAATTTGTTGCAATCATCCACCATTTTCAGTGAATCTTACCTCCCTCACAAATCTGAGTTGTGGCGCGGCCAAGCCTCTCCCTCTCTCTCCATTCTGTCGCTGCACTGGACTGCAAACATTCCGAAATTTAAATCGAAACCTATAATTCTGCGGCAATTACACAGGGCTAAAACCAGAAATCGATCGCAGGGCCCAGCCATGGCAGCTCGAATTCCAAAGGAGACTGCCTTACACCAAAATCGGACTGAATTCATCATACTTTGTGGAATCTTCCCTACGCCTCCAATTCCTCTTGTGAACTTTCTACAATTTATCCGCATTTTAAACTTGATATGCAAACCCTGGCAGCAATGCAGATTTGAAGCTAAGCGAGGGAGATAGGATAAGAAAAATATAATCATTCCAGGCGCCCAAAAAACAAAATTTTAAAAGCTTTGCAGTTGGTAGATGCAAATGCCATATGCCAGGGAATAGTATTTATAGGTGGGGGACGCACAAATTGGAGGAATTGTATGAAACGTTGAGAAGAATTTGTGCGTGTAAGAGATGCCGCGGGAAGGCGTTGAATTTGGGAATTGGACCCGTTCACGATGAAGGAAATATGAGCAGGTCATGTGTGCCGAGTCGCACTTCCCGTGTGGGCCCAGGAATGCGAGGTGGCCATGATTGTTTAGAAGCTTTAGAGAGTATAAAGAATAATTAGTCAACATACTACATTAAATAAAAATAGAAAACTTCCTAACATGAACATCTCAGTACAAACTCTTTTAGAAACATTCTAGAACTTTTTTAGGCTTTTCTTAATTAGAACTTATCAAAACAATGGGAGAAATTATGCATTCCAATATTCTCCCTTGATTTATACCATCCTTTGCTAATGCCTTTGTAACTATATATGTCAGTTGATATTTGGATCTAAATTGATTCTTCCTTTGTTTATTAGTTCTCAAATGAAATGGTAACTTATATCAGTGTGTTTACTCCTTATGAAAAACATGATTCTTCAACAATGTAATTATTGATTTGTTATCACAATAGATTGATGTTGGATCCTTTTGATCACACATTAAATCTTGTAAATATTCTTCTCGTCTAAACTACTTGGCATGCTATAGATGTTGTTGCTAAATACTTTGCTTTTGCTAACGAAATTGTCACCATATGTTTCTTCTTCAATGCACATGCAACTACACTTGATCCAAAATAAAATATATATCTTCAAATACTCTTTCTATAATCCATGTTACTTCCAAAATCACTATCTATATGTTCAAATCACTTCAAAATCATTCATTGTGGAAAATAATATTACATATCATATTATCCATGATATACTTTGAGATATATCAAACTTGTAATAAGTATTTTGAATATGGTTGGATCATCATTGTACCCCTTTATCTTATCCACTAGGTTCGGTTCCTATTGAAAATGGAGAATGTGTTAGATTACAATTTAAAATTCTAAATCTCATCAACACATATTTATCATACTTTGATTAAAAAATGAAATTGCCTCTATCAAATTGTACAACTTCAATACCTAGAAAGTATCTCATCAATCTTAAGTCTATCATTTCAAATTATTTATGTTGTTTTTGTTTCTAATTCCAATTGATTATCTAATTGTCCGTATAGGCAAGCTATTTCTAAAGTTCAAGACTCTCAGGTCAATGACCAACTTAATAAATAATTTAAACAAATCCTCTCTACTCCTTAGGCTTTGTAAAACCTAGGTGGGTATCCCTTCCAAACATCATTTTATGACACTACAAGATATAAATGATGTAACAAAAAATATGAATTTCACATAATTAAATGAGGATTGTACTAATATAACTTGTTTTCTATTTCAAAAAGCATGGAAAGGGCCCTAATCTCGATATTTTAAGAAAACATAAAAGAATCATAAGAATAGTAGAAGGATATGCATGCCTAAACAAACAGCTAAATGGCATGAAGGCCCAACAAAATAATAAAATTAGTGTGAAAATGCAAACAGACAAATTACAGAATGTAAAATTTGTTTTCAATTTTGGATTTGTTCCTTTCGGTGTTGAACAAGAAGTAACCTAGAGTGGTGTCTTATCTGTGCACAAAGTTGATGAAATAAGTAATTTCTTTTAACAATAGCATGGACAGTTCAATTCAATAGTACTTAAGATATTATTGCCTTACAATAATAAGACCACTCAATTGTCAAGTTGTTCTACTCACAAATCCTTAATATAACAACAATATTCTCAATATTTAACTGAAATCATATTTAATATGTTACTTGAACAAGAAGTCATCAATTTAATATTTGTTACAGAAAATGTGCAAAACAAACCTCAACAATCCTTGATTTGTATTGATCAAAAGAGTATTGAATTATATTCAAAGGAGATATCAATAATATGGCATGTATTTCATTTGCACCATATATTGAATTGTATGCTATTATATTGAGAAAATTTATAATTATCTACATTCTCGACTTCAAAGGATTACCAAAAAAGATTGACCTACCTATCAAAAATTACAAAACCTAGATTCAAACATTTCTCAAAGAAACAAGTATTTTCTATAGAAAAGTGAGCACACAAGCTCCCAAGTGTAGTCACATGACTCATGTGGTTTCTTTAGATTTATATTTAAATTTTCACTTTTAGATTCAAGTTACAATTGGGAGTGAGCCCATTACAAGATATCATTTCATGTCACCATTCAAAAGTTGTTGAAACAGTCTAGGAGATGTCCTTGGAACTATTGGAGACCATGAAGAAGATGTTGACTATAGCACAAAAGACAAAAAGGACCAAAACTGTTTGATCATCCAAGGGATTGTTGGATAGTCCAAAATATTTTACCATCAACTAAAGTAGATATTGCATTAGAATTTTGATGATTGAAAAGACATAAAAGTGTACATTACAATTTATTGTACTTCTCATCCCATTCCACATTATTTTGTTCTAATGGCCATTGGAATGAAAGTAATTTTGCAACCCTGCCAATATGCTCAATGTACTTACATCTAGGATTGTCCTTGTCTCTCTGCAAAAAGTATCCAGACCTATTTTTGAAGCAAATAATTTATCGAAAGTAGAATTAAATAGGTCTATATTCATTTGAACATCATTAACAAAAGTTAAAGTAGAAAGAGTGAGAACCATTGTACTAAAACCTACCTTCCACTAGTCCAATGATTTTAACTCCCCATTTTCATGCAGTATGTTTGGCATGACCTTCATCTCAATACATTTAAAAGACTTGAATTTGGCCTTTATTTAGATTCATCAAATATGCTTGAACTTCCTTCAACATTTTTTCTATATCTCATGTTGGACAATGTTAGCTGGCATATTCAGATCAAAACTTGAACCCTTATATATCCCTTGCAAATTGGAAACCCTAGGCACCTACCTATCCATTAACTTCTTGAGATATTCTCGATCCTTCATGATTTTGGCATGGTCATCCTTGAGAATGGAATAATCCATCCTATAGTGTTCTAGCTTTTCAATAATATTAGATAACCTGTATCTAATTATATCATCCACTATGTCACTTATTATTGTCTTCTTCTCCTCTTGGGCCTCTTTCAACTGTCCCCCCAATTTCTTAATTTTAGAAGCCATGTATTCTTTTTATTGCATAATAATTCCTTAGAAACTTGGAGCAGAGGTAATTTCCAATGCAATGATTGATGGTGATGATGATGGTGTTGGATCCTGGATCTTCATCTTGTTGTACTCCACAATGAGATTAACATGACTCACCAACAACTTGTCATAGTTTTCCTAAACTTTATTTGCAGCTACTTCACTAAACATGGCTATATGAACTTCTGGTCACTAAATGGGATACTTGGGGAGTTATAGTGTTTGATAGTAATTTAACAATTAGACTCCCTATTGACTCATGTACAGTTTTTGGAACTTGTGACTTATTTGTATTTGGGGCTAGTGCCCAAATTTTTGAGGTTTCACACTTTGGATTAAAACCAAATCCAAAATATGCCTTTTCAACTTGACCATCAAAATAAAAGGATTCTTCATTATGTCTCCTTATATTTTCTATGGCTATGACTAATGCAATATCCCATTTAGGGAGTAGAAGGAACCCACACTCTCTTAACAATTTCCTACCCTACTCTAGTGTGAAATTATTGACATCAAAGTTAATTTCTTTTAACACTTGTTGAGTTATTGCCTCATATTATGTAGGTGGACCTCTCCCTTAGCTTAAATGTTGATTTTATCCTAAAACTCCTCTCTTTTGATC
Source organism: Sequoiadendron giganteum (assembly GCA_007115665.2). NCBI lineage: Eukaryota > Viridiplantae > Streptophyta > Pinopsida > Cupressales > Cupressaceae > Sequoiadendron > Sequoiadendron giganteum. The sequence continues at coordinate 299,429,434 of CM021101.1, forward strand.
CTCGGTACAAAGTACTTAAACTCCTTGGACTTGAAAAAATCATCATCAAAGATGAATTGTGTGCAAGCTAGGGCCCTTATTTCATCAGCCACATCCCTACCACCTCCCACATTTATGCCCATTCTATTTTGTAGCATACCAACAACGTTTACTCTTGGTGGAAAGGGCATGGATTGGTTCACCTCTTCCTTTGTTACAATTTTTTCCCCAATCACCTATGTCTCCTCAACTTCATCAATACTTAGTGAGTAGTCACCCAAATATGGTTGATCTAGCTTTCTCTTTTTCTAAGGCTACTCTTCGGAATTAGTAGTAGGTGGATGCTCTCGATGAGAGGGTTCAACCACTAAGGGTTATTTACCTTTGCGTATATGAGCATATATTGATGGTTCAATAGGTGGCTTGTAGGTTGGGCTTTCCTTAATTTTAGGGCCCTTTTCCAGCCAATATGTCAACATTATCCAATTTTTTTTGTATAAGATTACAATTTGGGGTCTTTTATCTTTGAAAGATTTTCCCTAGGGTAATTAGCATTCTAATTTGACCTTTGTTCTTCCCCTTTTCCAATGGAAATCCATTTTATTCTTCTCGCATTTACTTCCATCTCTATCAAACAATTCCTTATTACATCATCCTCAAAAATAACTAGATGGAGGAATACAAACCTACAAATGCTTAACCTTACCTAATTAATAAATCCTTCAGTATCAAAATTTATCACAACCTCATGGCCTATCATATAAGATTGGAACAGAGGGTATATCAATTTTAAACCCTCCCTAGTTATGGTAAAATCATAGAATACGTTAGTAAAAGGAAAGAAAAATCATTTCTTCTATCATTTCAAGTGGCTCTTGTATGCTTCATTCATCTTCCATATAATTTCTAAGTATGCTAGTCTCTTAGGAGAATAATTTGGAAATATGTGTGGCCCCACAAGTCATCCATATACCCTGATTGTTGTTGTGTTTGAGTGAAGATACCAATCTCCCGAATTATGTTTCACACCCAATTCAAGACTCTTTCTTTTGGCCTTAGGAAATGCAAAATTTCCTTGTTTAGTCTCTCCTCTTTTCCACCCATGAACCCAAGAACTATTTTGATGAAATGGTCTCCAAAGACTACATAATTGGAATTCCCACAGTGTATATCCTAAATATATGTCCAATAATGGACTAGAAGAGACTTGCCACTATCATCCACAATCCTATCCTAGAATTATTTATCCCTCTTGGTCCTACCCCCATACAAGAACATGTGGAAAAATAGGGAGTACCATCCAAAGTTCACCATTTTATTATTTGACTTAATCTCCACCGACTGCTTGTGGATTTCATTTGTAACATATGAGGAAAAATCATACTAATTATTCACCAAAGAGTTTTGAATATGTACATCCATGTACATTAATGGCACAAGAATTTTAGTATTAGCATCACCCACAAGAACATGGCATAGAGAGTGATAATTCTTGATGAGTTAAGCTTCAAATTAATCAATTTTGAAGGGTTCAACTTCATTTTGAATGATTTTCTATCAAATCCCTTCAACATGTGCCTAGGCAGTCAAAGGACCCTGTAGCCGTGTTTATCCCATTAATACATCTACTTGAACATATCAAAATCCATATCCTTGTTTGTAGCTAGGTTGAGGTCGAGAATTTCAAAAAATAGAGGCCTTGTTGATTTGCACTAAAACACCACCATTTGTAGCCCTAACCAGTCTAACATTTTCATCATATGTTTTCACTACAAATCTAAAGAATTCTACATGACAAAAACTTTAGGCACCAACAACTTTCCTAGATCATACACCCAGACATTTGAAATCAAGACATGGGAATCTTTTTTGTTATACCAATGATTTAACAAGATCCATCTACTAAGAGGGATCTAAACATCCCTAATTTCTTTACCATTATCAAATATGTTGTTTGATGAAACACTAGCCCCTTAGGCATGTCCTACCTTCCTTGATAATCCTGGGAGTTGAACCATTAAGTCCTCATCAAGGGGTCTCTTTGATGATGAATACTAGCTCTTAGATTGACTCATTTTGATAAATTTGATCTAGGGCTTAACAATTTTAAACTAGGTCTTGGTGTTTTGTATACCCTTTGTAGACATGAAAAATATACAAGTTGACCGACACACTTGATCCTGATCTTAATAACATCGTTTCTTCCTAAATCATCCCCTTTACTAATTAATTTAATTGAATAATCTTTATTTGATTAAATTCATCATATTTCCTCTCTTAATTAAATAAATCAATTTTATCTCATTAAGTCATTCTCCTCTATTAATTAAATAAATCATTTTGTTTAATTAATCCTATCATCCCTCTTTTAATTAAATAAATCATTTTGTTTAATTAATCCTATCATCCCTCTTTTAATTAAATAATTCACTTTATTTCATTAAATCACCAAAGTCTTCTTATTAAATTGGATAAATTAAACCTTATCTAATTTAATCTAACATTATCCCCTTTAGTTAAATAAATCAAAACATTTATTTAATTAAACCTTTCCTCTCAATTTTTGATTTAAATCAACTCATAAATTTAAGTCAAAATTGTTGCATCTCCTAATCTCTCATTAAATTAATTAACCTATTATTAATGTAAACCTAAACTATGTCTCATCCTCTAGAGAATGCAACTTGCACAATAAATCAATTACTTTGATTTATTAAATTGCCTATATTCTCTCAACATGGCATAATAGAGAATATTCCCTCAAATTTGAATTAAAGCATTCACTCAGATCTTACATGTCCTTGTGCATTGAGCCAAGTGGCATTTATTTTATTCTTTTTTCCCTCTCACATGTCATTTCTCAAATTTGAAATTCCACCTAATATCATTTATTGTGCACAATCACCAAAATGTGCTCAACCTTCACCCATTCACATCTTGACAAATGGCACTTGGCCATTGGATGTTGAATGATCCCACATTGTTCAATCTCACTCATTCTTCCAAATTTGAAATCTATAAATGAGAGACTCTTCCTCTCATTCATCATCCAACTTTTGAATGCAAAGTTATTATCTTCACATTAGAGAAATTTCATATCATTTCTTGAGCATTTTCCATCACCATATCTAGGTTATTACAGGTTTTCTCAAGGAGCTCATCATTGTTCTTCACCATCAAGTGGATCAAATCATCAAAGCTTACAAAGGAGTTGGGAAAGGGCCAATTTCTACACATAATTGGCACCAATTCCCCCATGGGATTGATAGTTTGTTCATTAAAATAGGATTCATTTACTTTCATTTGTATTGTTCTTCATTTTCTTCCTATGTTAATGTTTCAATCTAATTTCATGGGGAATCCTTGTCTTAACTTGCATTTCAATCTAATAATGTGTTTTTTTGCCATGTTTGTGCAGGTATAGGATTGGGGTTCACATTTTGGCACTAGAAAGAGGGCAGAATCAAAGATTTCAACACATTTTTTCCAAAATTCTATGGTTTTTTGTTAACTTTTGTGTCTACAGGAAGCAACACCGCTATCAATCTAGCGACACCATACAATGACACTTTCTTTCCAATGGCGCTATATTGAACCACTCCAAACTCCAAACTCCATCACTGGAGTCTTCCTGCCCATGAAATTCAAATTTTAAACTATGTCGCGAAGTTCCTAAATTCCAAACTATGCCACTGAGTCAAATAGCGCCGCAATTGCGCTCTCTGTCTCACTACAAAGCGTCGTTGTCAAAAATTAGCAGTGTTATATTGCACTGTTGGAGTTTCTAAACTCCACCACACCCGCTGACAGTGCCGCTAGGTTAGGGTAGAAGGTCCAAATTTATTTAATTTTGACATGTGTCTTTTAAAGTTTGACTTTTTGAACTCCTGACTTGTTTGTTGTCTCTGTGTTTTCTGGTTTTAATCAGTTTTTTTGCAGGTTAGGGCAAGGAGGAAACAAGATTGAAAGTGGCATTATGGCATCATCATTATAATGTATCAAGTGTTTTTCAACACTTTTAGGGAGATCATAATCTCTCTTAAAAATAAATTGTTTACCTTCATGCTCTTAGGAAACACTAAATTTCATTTGGGTCCTAAAAAGAACATTACAAATCTTCAATTTTTTTGCAAACGAAGGGTTAAAATGGACTTTAGGACAAACTCATTAGATTTGGTTTAAGGATTAACAATTGAAAAAGGAAAATCTCACACTTCCTTTGGTGCTTAAAAATAATTCATTATTGCTTTGAGGGATTTAAAATGAACATGTGTTTTTGTGTCTTGTAATCATTTTTACAAAGTAATTTCATTTAAAAAGGCATATGCGCTTCTCTCGCGCTTCACGGCAATCTTGACAATCAAAAGTCTTTTTGGTGACATTAAGTTGCATAAAATATTGCCTCCATATTTCAATTTGGGTACTTAACAATTGAACCAATCTTGCGAGTGTGAGTGTGGCATATTGCGAGTGTTCTCCCCTTTTTTTTCAGTGAAGGTCGATTGAACTACAAGATATGCTTGCTCGCATTTGTTTATCTTAGCAGGCCTACCTTGTGGGAAAACTTAATCACCCAAGGGAATGACCCAACCGATAACACACTCAAGCCAAGCGACTTCCACCCGGGATATAAGTGTGGATATTGGAACAAAGGCCAATATCACAAGGATTATTCCGACGAGAAGGGCAACAATGGTCTCTTGCCGCATGGATAGTCCTCCACAAATGGAATGCTCGCATTAAAACCCCTTGTGTAGAAAAGGCCAAAATCTCAATCTATTTTGTTTGTGCAAAAGGCCATGTCCTTTGAAGCCGCCCCACGTATACATGTGGTTATGTTGTAGAGATGAGAAGTATTCCATGGGATATTCATGGGTACTGATGCTTGGCTAACCAGAGAAGTGTGTGTTGTGGAGGGGAGCCAGTGTGGTCAAGCATCTAATCATCCGCATTGAATATGTGCAGTTGGATTTATCCAAGTGGGAACCCAACGAAATATTGTCTCATCATCCTAGGATTGTACATGTTCTTGGAAATAAAACACTTTTCTTGAATCTCAAAACACTTGAAAACAAACATTCACAAAGGCCTTCAAAATTTCAAACCCTTTAGAGGAAGCAAATACCTTTGACAAATTCAAATGCTCTTGCTTGTCCTAGGGATTTATCTATAGAGACTTCTAAGTATGTGGGTTCAATCACAATTTTCTCTCTCTAAGGTCAACTTAGGAAAACTATTCTCTTGAAACCTTGATTTTCACATAATGGACCTTGTGGAATGAAAAGGAATTGAGACATAGACATTTAGTTTGGAATTTTAATCAAGAAATTGTTTGTGGTAAAAGGAACACATTAAACAAAGATAAAGACAATTGAGCCCACACATGTGTTCTCTCAAATGATTTCCCACAAAATCAAGATCCACAAGCCCAAATTCAAGAAGCTTAGTGCTAAAGCTCATGAAGAACGTCTTAAATGGCTTCTTGAAGTAAGAGAAAGGTTGGTATATAATTTCTACAAGAAGGCTTCAAAGAACAACCCAAGTTTGTATGAGTTCTATCAACAAAAAAATCCGGATCTCTTTCAAAGGTTTTCTTTTCTCACATAGGAAGTATGGCATGTTCTTCAATACCAAGGTCTTGGAAGAAAGAGTCTTGTCTAATTCAAGTCTAGGATCAAAATCATCACTCTCACCCATCTTTCAACCATCAAAAATCACCTCACCAACAAGCTCTTGGGAACTTTGAAAACAACACATCATGCTTAAATTATAGGAAAAATCAAAAACATCTCATTTGGCTTCACACACTTAGTCAAATCATCAATCCTTGTGGAAAATTTTTCCTCTTGAAGAATAAACCAACATCTTGGGGTCTAGGCATTCACAAATCATCTCCTTCTGCACGAACTTACTTTAGGATAACACAACTTCCTATAGTTTACAAGTGCATTATCACTTTGTTTGAATTAACACACCTAGTCAAATCATCTTGTGTACAAGTTTGCTTTAGGATAACACAAATTCCTAGAGTCTACGAGTGCATTATCCAAAATCACCTCGTTTGACTTTACACACTTAGTCAAACTAGCCTCAACCAAAATACAAATCAAATAAAGCCCTAAAAAATTTAGCATTTTTCCCAAAGTTCCTCAAGAGTTTTCATCATCTATATCATTCATCTTTCATTTTCATCATCACTTGATCCTTAATCTACCCTATTTCTTCTCTTTTGTACCTAATCAAGATCCCTCTTTTATGGTACAAACAAGATCTCAACACAAGAAGAACATGGAAATCACAAAGGAAACATCAACTTCAAGTGACCTAAGCCAAATGGCTCCTAAGATAAATCTCATTGGATCAAGCAATCCCCCAAGAAATATTTCTCTACCACCACAAAATCTTCAAGATGAGGGACAAGTGGAGGACATCACTGATTTGGAAATGACACGAGGAAATCTCGGAAATGGTGAGAAACCCCAAAAGTTTTTAGATCGCCAATGCCATGATGAAGCTAAATCCCTCCCAATTCATACCTAAAATGGCCAAAGTCCCTTCCGAATGTGACCTAAACACCATTATGTAAGGATCTCTTGGGACCATACCCCCAACTTCATCCACACTTCCGCTTCAAAGCATTACTCAAGACATCCCCCAAATCATATCATCTATCGCTTCAACCCTGCCGATTGTTAACAAGGGAAGCGCCATGCTTCATGAACTCCATAAACATTGCCTTGTGAACAACTAAGGGTTGAATGCAAGCACCACATCAGATCAATTCATCCCGGTAAATCCATTACACCCATATGTCCCTCTCACATTCCATGACACCATCAACCCAACCTCCTTTCATGCAACTCCAATCTATCCGCTCGACATGCGAACCTCTCTGCCTATCTCATAAGGAGAGGGTGACTTTTTTGGAGAAGGGGGGATTTTGGACCCCTCATCATCACTTCCAGGGGTTGCACCACCCATCTTTCCACCATTTTCACCCCTAACACTCACATCTACATCATCCCGTGGGTTAGGTATTCCTCCTCTTCCTACCATCAATCAATTTAACCAAAACACCTTATCAAATCCTCCAATCAGACCATCAGTATCATAACAATAGAGGGCAACCATCCAAGCAACCACATCAATCAACACATCCACCATCCCTCAAAGCATGGTTTCCTAGGAACCAAGCACCTCAATCGCACCATCCATAGCTCAAACCCCGATTATCAACATGACCATCCCACACATCATGGTCAACACCATTCCCAATCCACAGCTACCACCACCAAAGCACAACATGGCCAATTCATTCACCCTCACATTACAAACTACTCGACAAGCTTCCTAGAAAAAAGCACTCCAAAACCAGCAAGTTGCCCAGCTAGCAGCACAATAGGCCACTCAAGCACAACAAGTTTCCCAAGCCGCACAAGCTGCTCAGGCTACTCAAGCCACTCAAGCTGCTCTATTTATGTAAGAAATCTGACAAGCACATGCCCAACTCTGAACTCAATTCCAAGCACAACAAGCACAAGCGCAAGCATAGTATCAAGCACAATTGCAAGCAGCTTAGAAAGACACATATCAACAAGCCTTGCAAGATTACCAAGTGCAACAAGAAACGACTCAGCAAGAAGCCCAATAGCAAGCGTTGTTGGCACAACAAGAGTATGATCAACAATAAGCATTGTTGGCACAATAGCAGTATGACCAACAACAATATGACCAACAACAAGCATTGTTGGATCAATAACAATATGACCAACAATAGGCATTGTTGTCTCAATGGCAACAGTAGGCATTATTCGCACAGCAAAGCTCGCAATGAACTCCCATCAATATCCCACCTGTCAAACCAACACCTCATAACATGTTCACCCCACCCCTTGATCTGCAAGGCGACGTGACAACACAAATCAAATTTATCTCGCAGTAAGTGTTGGATCTTCAATCAAGAAAGACAATCAGGACACCCAACAACTTGTGCCCCTATCCATTTGACAACATCTTAGCAATGGTACCATTCCCGAAGGGATTTGAAATCCCCAAATTTGATGAGTATCACAGGATAGGAAACCCTAAAGATTACATCAGGGAGTTTTAAGTACATTGCATGGAAGTCGCATACGATGACACATATCTAATGCAGCTATTCCCCCGAAGCTTGGCTGGTGAGGCTATGGAATGGTTTTCTCATCTTGCTATAGGCATCAAAATATTTCAGGAAATTAAAGACGCATTCCTCCAAAATTATGCATTCAACATTTACGTCGATGTTAATTTGGAAAAACTTTTGATGCTCAAGTAGTGTAAGGGGGAATCATTCACCACCTTTCTCTAGTGATAGTGAGCTAAGGCCGATCAAAGCAAGTGGGCCATGCTAGAAGAACACTAAGTCTATACCATCATTGCCAATACAGACAAAACTCTGGCATTTTATCTGAAGATGCAATGCATCACCACCTACGATCAACTGATCCCCAAAGCGCTCAATATTGAATGGGCTCTTGTTACACAAGGGGGCATGCCTACTTATCTTAAACATCAAGACAGTCACCCATCTACTAGATACAATGACTAACCTCACACTTGGGTGAAGAACTGAAATGTCACGAACAATGGAATAGTGGATGCCAAGGTTGTCATCAACACTCCCAAACAAAATAATCAAATCCATCATCAACCATAGAACAATAATCAAAATAACATGCAAACAAATGTGGTGAAACAGAAACCACCCCAAAACAAGATCAATAATCTCAATAATCAAGGAGGACCACCTCTATGAAACAAGTACCCCCCAAGCAAAAATTCATAGCCCTTGGGGATTCAATCAAATCCATCATGAAAAATTTGGTTGGCGAAAGCCTCATCAAGGTCCCCACCCATGATAATTACAGAAAACCCCAGATAAAGCCACCTTGGTACAATGGAAATCTCCTGTGTGATTATCATAAACTTAAGGGACACACAACTACCAATTGCATGAAATTGAAGAACATCATCTAGGATCTCATTGATGATAAAATCATAAATGTTGAGCAACTGGCTGGTAACCAGGATCTAAAAATATACACAAATTTGATGCCTAACCACAACCAAGGAAATGATAAAAACAAGAAAAAGTTTGGCAAAGTGAACCATGTATACGAGGGAGTTGTTGCATGCCTTGACAAGATGGTCACTGTTGTTAGCATTAAGGGAGCCAACACTGATTGTGGAGTCACCACACACAGCGGAAAGGTCACTATTGTCAAGTCATCACAACCACCTAGGACATCCGCCTCAAATCAGAAGTCCATCCCTAATGGTTACAACATCCTGGATCAATTAAAGAGAACCCCTTCTCATATATCCATCATGGAGTTACTGAAAATTTCAGCCGCCCATAGGGAAATACTTGAGAAAGCATTAGCTTCATTTACCATCTCCCCCAACCTTGATACAAAGCAGTTTCAAGCTATGGTCAGCAACATTACCATTCTGAATCTCCTCACCTTTTCCAATAAAGACTTCCCTGCCCAACCATCTCATAACCGTGTGTTACACCTTGAAGTCTTGATCCAGAAAAGTAAATTCAAACGGGTCTTGGTGGATGGAGGTACAGGCCTCAACATCTATTTGCTAAAGCTCATAAAGAATCTAAGAATCTTCGAGGATTCCATTGACAAAGACAAAGGCATTACAATCAGAGCGTTTGATGACCAGGAAAGAGTGTCTCAAGGCACTATTAAACTCCCAATCCAAGTAGGGCCAGCTACTATGGAAATCACATGTCAAGTCCTTGACCTTGATTTTCCCTACAATATACTCCTGGGATTCCCATGGATCTATGGGATGAAGGTGGCCACCTCAACATTCCACCAATGCATCAAATTCTTGTATCAAAATGAAGAGGTTACAATTCATGGAGATCCTGAACCTTTCACCTATTGCAAAAGTCTAGAGGCCAAATTCTACAAAGTTCCCCAAGTCTCGAAGAATGATGAAGGTCCCTCCACTACATCCATAGATCCATCCAACATCACCTCCACATCTGGGACAAAGACACCCTCCATTCCCAACATATCCAACATCAAGCTCATGATCCAAGATAATGGGTGTGGGGAATACATAATGAAGAAGAATGCTTTTGTCATAGGAGAGTTACCTCAATCTCCTAGGTCACATGGACAACCCCAACCAGGTGAGACACCTACTCACACTTTCACGGTGGACCCTTCTAGATTCCGATGTTGGGGGGATCTAAGTCGGGAGGGTGTGGATGAAAGAGACATTTAGATCTCACTATACCAAGATGAAATACCTACATCTAATCTTTACATGGACGAACAAAGCAAAGGGCTACAAATAATCCTTGGTATGGGCTACAATAGAAATGAAAGCCTTGGAAGGAACAGCGATGGTCGCCTAAAGCCCATTATTTTTGAGAGAAGAATGAGGAATCTTGGCCATGGTTGTACCCCTCCAAGTTTAACCATACGTGGCTGAGGTCCCCCAATTAATGCAATTAGGACTCCCACTCAATTATTAGCAGTCACCCTACGATTACCCGTATCCACATATCTACCCCTAGACAACTTCACCTTTGATATAACTGATGTATGTAGTAGTAGTGATGACGAGGATACCATAACCGGCTTACCCACACTTTTTGAAGACTCCTCCCTACTCATGATTAGTGCCTCATCCATTGAGTCAGATCACCAAACTCACAAAATAAGCCTAGTTTACCCCCAACTCATCAACTACGACCAACAAGGACCTTTGGTTCTAGACACATTCGAAAATGATGAGGATCTCTCAGAATTCATGGGACTAAGGGATATAGTACTGAGTGGAGATCACAAAGCTTGATTCAACATCACAATGGACACACAGTCCTATTACGGGGAGATGATTGAGTCCTTCAGTTGCAAAAGTGAACAATTGAGAATAATCTCAAGGTCATTGAATGAAAACCACACTGTGGCACTCTCTAACCATAAAATAGTAAAAATAAAGGACGCATCCAATAGTGAAAATCTCTTTGAGGCACTGGAGGATGAAGGATTCAATCTCCCCTCTACTACAATTCATCAAGAAATATTCAGTAGTCCTAGTAGAACAGTGTAACCCCATCAATCTGGGAACAGAAGCAATGCCACACATCACCTTCTATGTTGAATCACTTCTGATAGAAGAACAAGAACTTTTGGTTGCATTCTTAAAAGAAAGAAAAGTGAACTTTTCATGGACCTACGCTGACATGCCAGGTCTTGATCCGGAAGTCATGGTTCATCACTTAGTTGTCTATCCAGGGGCAAAGCCAGTAAGACAAAATTTGAGAAAGACACACCCCCAAATAGCCTTATTAATCAAAGTAGAATTACAGAAGCTCTTGGATGTGGGATTCATAAGGCCAATTGATTATCCTGAATGGGTGTCAAATCTTGTACCTATTTCAAAGCCAAGTGGGGGCATCCACATTTGCACTGATTTTAGAGACCTAAACAAAGCATGTCCTCAGGATGACTTTTCGCTACCAAACATCGACATGATAGTGGATATGACGGTCGGACATCAGATGCTCTCGTTAATGGATGGGTTTTTTGGATACAATAAGATTATGATAGTGAAGGAGGATCAACACAAGACAACGTTCACATGTCCATGGGGAACCTACTATTGGAACATGATGCCTTTTGGGTTAAAGAATGCAAGTGCAACATGCCAAAGAGACATGACACTGATCTTTCATGACATGATTCATAAGACAGTGGAAGACTATAGATGACATATTGGAAAAATCCAGAAAAAGATAGGACCACATAGCAGCCTTGAGTTCTATTTTTGATAGACTGGAAAAATATAAGGTCCATCTCAATCCAAAGAAATGCATCTTTGGGGTGCAATCAGGCAAGCTCCTAGGATATATAGTGTCAATGAGAGGAATAGAGGTGGATCCTACCAAATTAAAGGTGATCCTTGACATGGAAGCACCTAGGACATTAAAGTAGTGCAGAGGTCTACAAGGTAGGCTCCAGTCCATCCACAGGTTCATCATGCAGCTGGCTGATAAACAGATTCCATATTCACATCTACTCCACAAGGGAGTAGCATTCAAATGGGATGATAAATGCAACCAGGAATTTCACAAAATCAAAGAATACTTTCTCATGCCACCAATCCTAGGAAAACCATTGATCTTGTACATTTCAGAAGCCATGGCAGCTCGCAGTGCTCTATTAGCTCAACACGGTGAAAATGGAAGAGAGAGAGAGCAATATATTATATCAGAAGAACCATGGTGGGACACAAGCTAAACTATACTCCCATTGAAAATTCTTGTCTGGAAGTTGTGTTCGCAATGTAGAAATTCAAGCACTACATGCTTGCTCATCAAATCAAGCTGATTGTGAAGATAGATCCTCTCAAATACCTGCTTTCTAAAGCCACTCTCATGAGATGAATAGCCAAGTGGGTCATGATATTGATAGAACTTGAAATTGAATATGTGGAGCGCAAGGCCATCAAGGGACAAGCAATTACAGATCAACTAGCAGAGGCTCCTATTTATGCAGAGAACCCACTCATTTCAGAATTCCTTGATGAATCAATTTTTATCCTAAGTGTGGTGGACCACTGGAAGATGTACATTGATGGATCTTACATGCAACACGGATTAGGGGTAGGAATTTTCTTCATAACTCCCCAAGGAGACTGCATACCCAAATCTTACAAGCTGTCATTCCCATGCACAAATAACATAGCAGATTATGAGGCTCTCATCATAGACTTAAGGATTGTAGTACAATGGCAGATCATGGCTCTAAAATTATATGGGGACTCTCAGCTTGTAATAAATCATGTAAATGATGAGTATCAGACAAAGGATGACAAACTGACTCCATACAAGAAGTTGGTTGAGAGCCTCAAAGAGTCATTTATCGATATCACATTTGAACAATTACTTAGAGAAAACAACAAAGTTGTGGACACAATGGAAAGAATTGGATCACTCTTGGAAATCCTATGCAACATCCCAAAACAAGAATTCCTTGTAGAGAAGATTCTCATACCAGCATTCGAGGTACCCAAATCTAAATTTGTGTGTGAACTCGTTGGTCTCAGTGATCCCTAGTATCATGAAGTTTACACTTATTTAAGAATAGGAGTCTTTCCCATTGATATAACACCAAACCTTAAACAAGCCTTTGTCAAGAATTCAACCCGCTTTTCCATCCTAGGAGAAACCCTTTATCGTAGGAGCATTGAAGGAACCCTATTGTGTTGCCTGAACACTGAGGAAGCCCTAATTGCATTAACTGAGGTACACAACGGTATTTTTGGATCACACTCGAGTGGTATGACCTTGGCTAAGAAGTTGCTGAGAACTGGATACTACTGGCCCATAATGGAGCGGGATACACATGAATTCATCAGAAGATGTTTACAATGTCAGCAACATGGGGACCTCATCCATGCACCAGCTCAAGAGCTTCATCCTATTATTACACCTTGGCCCTTTTCACAGTGGGGGTTCGATCTCATTGAAAAAATCACACCCACCTCATCCAATGGCCACAAGTTCATCATCACCGCCATGGAGTACTTTACAAAGTGGGTTGAAGCCATTCTCATGACCTAAATAATGAGAAAGCAGATATCCAAGTTCATCCTGAACTACCTCATTTTCGAATACGGTGTTCCCCAAGCCATTATCTCAGATAATGAGACACATTTCAAAAACTAGGATGTTTGTGACTTATGTGAAAAATTCAATATCCAACATCACTTTTCTACTCCATACTATCCCCAAGGCAATGGCCAAGTAGAAGCTACGAACAAAACCATCTTGAAAATCCTTAAGAAAATAGTCAATGACGTTGGTTATGACTGACATCTATAGCTAAATCCCTCCTTATGGGCTTATCGCACCAGCATTCACACACCAACAAGTGCCACCCCATTCTCCCTGGTCTACGGATCAGAAGCCATCCTAGCCATTGAGATCGAGCTTCCATCCCTGAGAATATCACTGCAAAACCTCATCACAGATAATGAATACAGGGTCTCATGACCGAATGAGTTGGAGGTACTAGATGAATGGCGTATATCAAAACTGAATTAAGTGGATTTATAACAAGAAGATCAGGAGGCGGACCTTCCAAGTCGACAAACTTCTGTTGAAGGAGAACCAAAAGAACGTGCCAAACCTAGAGAGCAAAGGCAAATTTGAGCCTAACTGGTTGGCACCTCTCGTCATCACCATGAGCTATAAATCAGGGGCATATCACTTGTCAACACCTGAAGGGGAGCCTCTGCAAGAGCCCATGAACAGCTCCTATCTCAAAAAAAATTATGCCTAAAATCTTCTAAGTTATAGAACCAAAAAATCAAAAAAAATCAAAAATCAAAACAATCAGAAAAAGGATTGAAAAAAAGTAAAGAAAAAAATCATCCTCTAGTGAAAACCACTTTGGTGGTGCTTTGGACAAGTACCTTGGTGAAAACCTAGCAAACAGGTGCCAAGTGTAAATAAAGCACTCTCCATCCACTAGGATCTTCACGGCATATTTCGTACACTCACTTATCCATTACATTCCATTTATCCTTCCATCATTCGTTCATGTTTGTACCATAGCTTGATCTTGTGTTCGTATCATGTTCCACGGTAGTACTACTTAGCACATTCCTAAGGTCAGTTTGTCCTACCTCTATCGGAGTAGTCTAACGTATCACGTTGTGGGCATGTTCCTATACCTGCATCAAATCGGATTCATGTATATTTTTTATGATCTTCCTTAAACATTAAAAATACAAAAACATTCATAAAATCCATCAAAATCTAAAACATGTCAAAAATCTGAAAAAAATCAAAAATAGAGTCATCCAACCGAACTACGTCATCTCTAAGCTTGAACATAGGCAAGGTTGATCTATGATCGTCCCCCAAGACATTTTAGGTCAGTCCTTTAGGCGTCCGTCACAATAGAAATGGAAATTTGTTTTCCCATCTATCTCATCAGAAGTCAAGTCTATGTTAGTCGAACTACGTGGTCTCTACGTGTATAACGTAGGCAAGGCTAATCTATTGATCAGCTCCCGAGACCCCTACAATAGGTCTTTAAGTTAGTCTCTTGGTCAAATCTTGAAAATCCAAAAAAAAAAAAATTAAAAATTGAAAAATCCCAAAAACAGCCTCAAAACATTTGAAAAAACCCAAAAAGGTGCATTCATTTCATCTCACTTTCACCTGCAATAATCTCACCCATAATAAATCAATCGTCGCCTTCATCCTTTGGTGAAGCAATCGGAAGCAAGTCTAGGAGGTTCAAAAGTGAACACCTAATCGTCAAAGTCTCAAGTCTAGGTCAGTACGCAAGCAAGTTGATCAACTTGGAGTATCAATAGCTTATCATCCAATCAAAATCTCATTATCACCTTCTCACAACATGTCTTAGGAATGTGACCTTCCTACTATGGACATCAACATCAGGCAACATCGTAGTTTAGTCTTGGCTAGTGGTACGATGAACATTAGCTTGTTTGTTTACTTTATCTTGGTCTTTTTGACTTATCTTATTTTGCGCTTATTCTAAGGACCTCTCGATGATGCCTAATCAAAACAAGTTTAGACAGAAATTAATGGGGCAATGATCATTATCTTTTTTATCTATTGTACTCGTTGGATATTCTTGTAAAATAACTTGGCGAATACTTTCTTTGTTAGGTGCATCCTAGCAAGGTTTATGTATGTCAGGTGTGAACAGGAATACTCCTATCTAGTTGTTGAGTCAAAGTCCATCACACTATGTACAACGCCATCCCGGTTCTTTATACCTTGATACATCGTATCTATGTGTATTATCAAACATAAAGTAATTGGCCCTTTTAAAATCCAAACTCTCGGTAAGCAAATCATCATCATCATCGTTAATAATGTGAACTTGTGTGGATACTCCTTCCATCCATCTTATTCTTCTTATTCTTCTATCTTTACTAGCATTTCTATCCAAAATTGGTGTGTTGTATCAAAATATACATGAGACTACCCATGGTCGATGACTGCCTATACATCATCAAAATTGTCTACGTCAAATATCTGATCTTTCTAAAGAATTATCTTTCATCTTCTAATCAATAGAACCACTCCTCTCACAATTTATCATGATCTTGATCGGAAAATCGAACATTTCCATTTGATCTCTCAAGGGGGCAATATACCAGCATAATCCTTCTCACTGGGGCAGCAGTGGGGCATCTGAAAAATCAAAAAAATTGAACTTTGATCACAGTAGTTTATTCTTTGAACCAATGCAACAAGTGCATTGCTTCAAAGAGGGGTAAAATGTAGACACAAAAAATATACAAGTTGACCAACACACCTGATCCTGATCTTACTAACATCGTTTCTTCCTAAATCATCCCCTTTACTAATTAATTTAATTGAATAATCTTTATTTGATTAACTTCATCATATTTCCTCTCTTAATTAAATAAATCAATTTTATCTCGTTAAGTCATTCTCCTCTATTAATTAAATAAATCATTTTGTTTAATTAATCCTATCATCCCTCTTTTAATTAAATAATTCACTTTATTTAATTAAATCACCAAAGTCTTCTTATTAAATTGGATAAATTAAACCTTATCTAATTTAATCTAACATTATCCCCTTTAGTTAAATAAATCAAAACATTTATTTAATTAAACCTTTCCTTTCAATTTCTGATTTAAATCAACTCATAAATTTAAGTCAAAATTGTCGCATCTCCTAATCTCTCATTAAATTAATTAACCTATGATTAATTTAAACCTAAACTATGTCACATCCTCTAGAGAATGCAACTTGCACAATAAATCAATTACTTTGATTTATTAAATTGCCTACTTTCTCTCAACATGGCATAATAGAGAATATTCCCTCAAATTTGAATTCAAATCCAAGTGGATTTGTCCTTCCAACAAAGCATTCACTCCTCTTACATGTCCTTGTGCATTGAGCCAAGTGGCATTTATTTTATTCTTTATTCCCTCTCACATGTCATTTCTCAAATTTGAAATTCCACCTAATATCATTTATTGTGCACAATCACCAAAATGTGCTCAACCTTCACCCATTCACATCTTGACAAATAGCACTTGGCCATTGGGTGTTGAATGATCCCACATTGATCAATCTCACTCATTCTTCCAAATTTGAAATCTATAAATGAGAGACTCTTCCTCTCATTCATCATCCACCTTTTGAATGCAAAGTTATTATCTTCACATTAGAGAAATTTCATATCATTTCTTGAGGATTTACCATCACCATAGCTAGGTTATTGCAGGTTTTCTCAAGGAGCTCATCATTGTTCTTCACCATCAAGTAGATCAAATCATCAAATCTTACAAAGAAGTTGGGAAAGGGCCAATTTCTACACATAATTGGCACCAATTCCCCCATGGGATTGATAGTTTTTCTATTAAAATAGGATTCATTTACTTTCATTTGTATTGTTCTTAATTTTCTTCCTATGTTAATGTTTCAATCTAATTTCATTGGGAATGCTTGTCTTAACTTGCATTTCAATCTAATAATGTGTTTGTTTTCCATGTTTGTGCAGGTATAGGATTGGGGTTCACACCCTTAAATAGTTTCCTTGCTTGCAATATCAATTATGTGAACCCTAACCTCTAGAAATTCAAATTTTATGAATAAGATCTCCAAGAAGGTGAACTTACTTGTTTATCACTCTAGAAATCCTAGTTTGTTGTTGAGGTTACAAAATGCTTAGAATTTTCTCTGCAATCTTCATATGATATGAAATAAATCTTCTCAATGATCAAAAGGCAATATTTATGAAGAAAATCCTTCAAAGTATCAGGTCACAAATAGTCACTTATGCCACTACTTCACGTTCACATGAACCAAAAGCATTCTACTATCCAAACCTCAAGTTTGAAAGAGGAATTTTGATCTTCTAAAACATAAGCAGGATCGATGATTCTCAATTTCTTTGACCAAGTTTTAAAATTCTCAATAGGAAGTTGACGTTCTTTAAAAAATCAAATCAATGAGAGTGTTTCAAGTCACCTTTAATTTTCTATGTCATCAGCAAGTGTTACACCCCGTTTCTTAGTTACTAGATTACTTTTACCTTTATGAGTAAATATGATATTGAATGCAAAACATGACTATAATATGTTACACTCCATTGTGGGATTACCAAATGTTTTAATACATGATTATGCTTTGTATATACTAATGGAATATGTGATGAATGAATATGTATTGCAATATTATTACTTTAATGCTTTGATGATGCAAATTAATTTCATGTGATCGATTAACTACCTTTGTGATGCACTAAGTTGGATGCGGGAAAGAATCGAGCCCTCAGGTAAGAGAGGGGGAGTATCTCTCAAGAGAGGAACTTGGTTTGGTAACCCTTAATATGCCTATTTGAACTATCACACACTCACATCCTAGTTGGTTAAGATGAGTCAAGTTAGATCGAGAATTGGTAAGTAAACCTTTGGTCATAGTTTGAGAATGATTTATTAAGGTTTTGATTTTGGTCTTTGATTTCGTGATTGTTCTAAGTTTGAATTATGTGACTTAATCTTTGTTTTGAGTGTTAGTTCTTATTCATGTATTTATCTTTATATACATGTATATTGGTTGATGATTATATACATAGAATGTATATATGTATTTGAAAACAATAACTCATTCCTGTGAACGTATATGTGCATGCATATATATAAGTAGAAATACTTATGCATACTCATGTATAGATATATCGTAAGCATGAGAATATCAAGTTGAAATATATGACATAAATATATATATATATACCGATCAATGGATATGTAAATGTATATGGATATTTTGGAAATCAAGATAACGATATATGTATATATTTTATGAATATTAATATATATGTGAGTGAATGCATTAAGTACATGCATATTTATATATGTATATATATAATCATTAGTATATATGTATATATATATGTGATTGGAAAATAATGATTTAATAAACGTGTATATATATTAATATATATATATATGTATCATTACGATGGAAGTTATATTATATATATATATATATATTAATAATATAATATTGATATATATTTAAAAGTATTTTGAATGTTTTAAAGTTAACTTGGGACACATATATAATGTGAACCCCATTACAAAGCATGGCTTATATTAAAGCCAACAAAATGATAAAGTGAAGCGCATATATGAAAGAGTCAATGCAACGTATAATTTATAATGTAATGTTTAGTGAATACAAAAAAAAGAATGGAAAAAGTGCTTAAAGCCAAAAACATGGCAAGAATATGTTGCACATGAATATAGCTCTTAAGGTAGAAGTTTAAAGAATAGTGCATAGCTTAAATAAGTATAGTTTGAATGTTAAGTGAGTGATATAAGTGCTTAAAACCTATGCAAGCAAGGTATTTTATTTAATGTTACTGCTAATATGGAAACCCATGTGTAGCATAATGATGTGTAAAGTATGTAGTCCCATAATAGGTGGAATAAAGAAAATAGAAGTCTATGAGAAATGCACAGCCAAATATTAGCATGAAGACTTTGTCAAGCCAGAGCTGGTTGAAGCTTGAGAAGGTAGTCGGCTTGCTTAGCAATTTGGAAACCTGTACATATGTATTGTTTTGTTTTGACTCAATAAAAGAGTCATTTTTGTCACTTGAAAAAGGGTGACTTATCCATTTTAAGACACTGAAAATGAGAGGACTATTTATGTGTTGCAAATTATGAATTTAAAAAAAACCACATTTTATTCTAGATGGTTGAGTCGATGCATTTTTAGTTTGATGTTGAAATGGTGGTAGTAAGGAGAGAAAAGGTGGTGTGGATTTAGTAGCTTGTTTGTAGCATTGAGTTCCTCATATTTTGGTATAAATAGAGGCAGCTTCTCTACCTTTTGGTACATTCATTCATTTTGATTTCTTCTTATTCATTCATAATTTTGTTGTAGTTTTCTATGTGAGAGAGTAGTTGAGTGCTTAGTGAGGAAAGAGAGATCGCTTTCAGGTTTTGTATTTTGTTAAGAGATTTTGAGAGGCTAGGGTTGGAGATAGGTTGAGCTTAGAGGGAGAAGCAAGTGTTACTGTGGGAATTGAGCTTGGGAAGCAACATATTCTTTGGAACGATAATTCTAGGCATGTTGATTTTACTACTTTATTCTTCTTATGTTGAATTCATATTTGATTATAAATGTAAATATTTGAGGAAAATATGATTTATATGCATGTTGAGCTTGCATGAAGAAACTTAGGTTATTTCTTATTTTGGATAAGCTTGCATGATCTTTGGTGAAATCTTATTCTGGTGAACTTACATGATCTTTGGTGAATTTTTATTTGGTGAAACCTTATTGGTTGTTATATATACCTATTAAGTTATAAATCTTGTGTTTGCCTGGCTTTACAAAGATAACAATAGAAATACTACCGTAATATCTAGGTTATTATAAACTATGTGAATGCTTGCATGAGAAATGATGTATTAGAAATGATATTGTATTAGAGAGCTATACTAAAAATTTTAGTGTATGAAGTCATGAAAACCTTTGTTGGATTTATGGTTTGATCATGGAATAGGATAAGTCATAGGTTGGGATTAACCTATATGGTCAGTTGGATCACTTGATTGTTTCATTACCTTTTGATTGAAGCCATAAATTGGGATTAGCCTATAAGGTTAGTTTAATCATTTGATTGATGCTTTACTTTTTTATTGAATTCATGTTGGGTTGGGATTAACCTATGTGGCCAAATTGATCACTTGAATGTTTTATACCTTTGAAATGAAGTCATTTACTGTTGAGTATGGGTTATACTTTTGAATAGAGTCATTTAATGTTGAGATTATACTTTTGAAGAGTCATTTAATGTTGATATTATACTTTTACAGATCATGAGGTATGGGAAATGGAATTTCTTTGAAGTGATATTGAAATTATCCATTTGTGATGTTAAGAATACTTGGGTGATTAACTTGGTTGTTCCTAGGGTTAGGATAATTTGTTGATGGGATCAACTTAGTTGGTCACTTGGATATGTGAATATGTATGGTTAACTTAGTTATTCTTGGGGTTAGGATAAATTTATGGATGGGAGTAACCAAGTTTGTCACTTTGTTATGTTACCACCTTTTTGGTTGAATGTGTGTTATGGTTGAAAAGAGTGTGAATGGCCAAATACCAAATTGAGCTAAGGGGTGGGTGAACATATGACTTTTATTTTGAGTGAATGATTATATCAAACTTTGGCCAAAGTAGTATAAGTATCCATTGTTTACACTATTGGTTCATTATGATCCAGGTTAGCATACTAGGTAGGGAACGTCATAACTGTAGGTTGTAGCCAAATTATGGTAGCTCTAGATATGTAAGACACAACACCATGCTTAGGAAATGATAGTATTATGAGGTTACCAACCCAATATCTTTGTCAAAGGGAGGTCCATCTTACTAGTTAGGTAGATGTGCAGGGAATCGTAGTAAGTCTATGGTTGGCAGAAAAGTGCTTGAGTGATACTCTCCCTCATACAATTGGCAATCAATATTTGAGGATGTATGCACTAGTATTGGGGACAACTACAATGTATGAACCAATAATGGGGACGTCTAGAATCTATGCACCAATAATAGGACATCTAGACCATTTGTACTTCATTTCATTGAGCTATTGGAAGCTATGTATGTATTCAAGAATCTCTATCTTTATAGAAATTATAATTTAGAAAAATTATATCATTGTACATGGGATTATGTAATATGGAATCGTTACTTGGGATTTTGTAATGTTTCTTTGTAAATGTAATGGGAAAGTTTGAAATGGGATTATTTCAAATGTGCATCTTGTT
Source organism: Sequoiadendron giganteum (assembly GCA_007115665.2). Taxonomy (NCBI): domain Eukaryota; kingdom Viridiplantae; phylum Streptophyta; class Pinopsida; order Cupressales; family Cupressaceae; genus Sequoiadendron; species Sequoiadendron giganteum. The sequence continues at coordinate 299,451,298 of CM021101.1, forward strand.
ATTGAATTAGAAAAGAAAAAAAACATTGTTGAATGTTGGCATCATAAACTATTCACATATGTGTTAAATTTGGGTGAAAAGTAAAGGTAAAACAATTGGGCATTTTACACGTGGTATCAGAGCTACTAGGTTCAGAATTGGAACCTATGAGCTCATTACGTAAGTATTATGCAAACATTATCAGTAGGAAATGATTGAAAACTTCTTATTCTAGGATGGCAATGGGAAAAATAACAAGGGGGAACAATAAATAATTTGGTCTTCCTAAAAAATTTCTAAATTTGGGACTAGGAAAGAATCATCCCTGGAGTTGAAACTCCTAAACCAACAACTCATTAAGAAAAACCCTTGGATTTTGGAAGTTATGCAATAGGTTTTAGTAGGAAAGTAATGGGGAATTACCAATGAGTACCTTCACCCTTCAAAATTGTTTAAATGACTCTAACGTTTAGAAAGAATTGAAGTAATCCCTCTTACTAATAGCAACCTGTAGTTGCAAAGAGAAGGATTTTGGATTAAATAAGAATACTATGAATCTATGAGTATAGTCTAAATCTATTATTTATTGGAAAAAGAACTAATTGTTAGCATAAATTGGAAACTTCAGTCAAAGTAGAAATTCAACATTTTGTGAATCAAAATCAACTAGAGAGGTATTAAAAAGGTAGGATAACCCTTTGACATACCTGATTTAGTACAAGGTTAAAATATTACAATGATAATCGGAATCAAGAGTGAAAGATGGTAACTTAGAGTAAAGGTTGGAGACTGGAACGGGTCAGAAAATGGAAACAACTCAAAAAGGTGAAGATGAAAGCTGACATGAACCGACCAACTAGAATGGGCATGATCAATTTGGAGCTCAAATTTGAAAATGGGAAAAGGAACTAAACAATCCTTAGAGAGTCTAAGGTTATGACAAGAATGAAGTCACCAAGAACCTTGGATAAAATTTATTTGAAAGATGATTGCAAGTCAAAAAGCTTGGATAGTAAATCAGACTATTCACGTAAGGGCTCAAGTAGAGCATAGTTGGGTTGAATATCAAATTGAACTTACCAGCTTGTCAACGAAAGTAAACTAATGTTTAGACCCTTAAATAATCATTTGAAGATGTTCAAATGGGAAATTGGATATCGAAGGAGACTATGTTGTCGAGTCAAAAGAATAATTTGGAAACAAAAATTATGTTCAAAGTATACCTAGTAAGGGTAAGTAAGGAAAGTAACAATCGTTCAATTGTAGAAAGCCAAAAAAAAGTAATGTTAAATCAATTTGATCAATTTGGATAAAATGGATGATTATTAAGATTTCAACTTTAAAATGATCTAATGTCTTGGAAACACTAAGGGGGGAAGAAGGAGAGTAGATGGACCTAGAAAAGTACCCTATTCAATGTTTAATGATATATTTTCAGTCTGAGAGAAATTTGACTTCTTCATAAGACATGGTTCAAAAACCCTATACTTGCATTCATGTACTCAATTACCACAACAAAGTTGCTGAAAATAAAGGTTAGTTATTGGAACTATTAGTGAAAGACTTGGAATGGTCAAGAAAAGATAGAGGCTTTTGAACAATGAGAGAAAAATATCTATAAAACAATTTTATACATATTTATTTCAATATATCAATTTGTTATTATCATTAATGCTTTGGAAAAAGGCTAGGCAGAATGCTTGTTCATATAAGGCAGGATTATCACCTATGAAATAGGAATGGGATGATTTATGAACAAAACCATGCTCCTCAAGTTTTGAGCTAAACAAAAAATGTTCATTCTTAGTAACTATTTGCACATTAATTGTTTGGAAATCTTTGGAAGATAATATTAAACCAACATGATCTAACAAGAATTGTTACTCAACCAAGTTAAATGCTCATCAAAATAGATAGATTGAGCTGAAATCAAATTATGAATTTGGAAATGATTAGAGCACAAAATAAAGCCAAGGTATGGATGCCTAAGATGAAGGAGTTGAAACTCCTCAAATAATATCTAATCATTATATTTAAAGAATCAAATGTGGCATAAGTCCCTCGAAGAGGTTTCACTTAGTCAGTATGAACTATTATGAATCAAAGAAACAACCTATGTACCAAATTATGGGAGATTAAGAAATGAAATGAGGTAAGTTGATGTCATATTCAAGAGGCGTTGGAATGAGAAAATTATTTTTCTGATGTGGAACCACTATAATTTGGAAGGAAACAGAGTGAGATGCTGCAAGGTATGAAGAAAATTGTCTAGTATGCCAGAGGGTGAAGACAGGATGCCATCACCAGCAGGACTTGTATATTCTCATGAAATTCCAAGAAGGAAGTGGCAGATCATTAGAATAGTTTTGATATTTCTATGTTGATGGAACTTGCATAATGTTATGGTGAAAAAATTCACAAAGGTAACCAATTCTAATTGGAAAATTTGTTTTGTAGGATATCAGTCTTAAACAACAAATCGTGTAAAGAAGTTGTTTGATGTTCCTAAGAAGGCTATCTTAGATTGGGATACACAACTAACGTTAAGGTTTTGTGTAAACCATGATCACCTTGTTGAAAAATTCAATTGAAGGAATGCTTAACTTATTACTTTGAGTCAAACAATCAAGAAAAAGGGAAAAAATAAATCTTGGAGGATTTGTGGAATACTTTTATTACAATAAACTTCTACCATTGAAATTTGATCTATTTGAAACATCATATGGGAATGGTGCAGGGCACCTGGGTCTTCATGATGTAAAAAGGGTCAAATGTTATTTTTTGTTTGGTTCGGTCATTTTTGTTTGTAATAAGTTCATTTAAGACCATTTCATGTATGTTTGAGTCAATTTTAGGTTACTAGGTGGGTTGGTGAGTCAATTTTATAAAGTTGCAAAAAGTTGTCAAGCAACTTTTGCATTTTTGGGGAAGTTGAATGGTCAGGCTTTGTTTTTTGGTGGGAAACTAGTTATTTATGCTTGGATATGATTTTAAAACACTTGTGTACATTGGAGGAGGGTTTAGAAGTAAAATTTGAATTTTGAATAACAAGGTGCCATGTTTCTGCATTTTTTAAGCCTATTTTGCTGCTAAATAGTTTTCTATGGCCATGTACAGTCTGTAAGTGATCAAAATTCAATTGGAATTCATGGAGTATTGAATCCTTGTTCTTTTTCTTTTTGTCTCATTTGATTTCATCAAGTTTGGAGTGAGTTAGAGAAATTTTTCTAAAAACGGCCCGAAAACCTAGGTTAGGGTTGGTTTGAGGCAAGTAAGATGAGTTTCTCTCCATTCCACCGATGAATTGGTCTCAAACTTGGTGGAATGGATGTAGGTAGGTTAAAAAAAAAATTCACCATGTGGAAAGAGCAGGGGATGGTGTTAAGTGCAAGTTTGGTGATGCCCTAGTTGATTAACCTCTTGTTTTATGGCATAGAAGCTGCATAGGGCTTAGGGTATTGTGAAAAGCCATTGGGAAATTGTTTGTAGTGAGTTGGAATGTTAAGGAAAGATATTTTTGACATGTCTGAGCCATGGGCATGAATTTTTGAGGTTTGGGTTTTGAAAACCTTGTTGTGATTCATTCAAACAAGCCTAATTAGGCCTAGTTCAAGATGTAGCAGTAGAAATTTTACCCTTAGGTTCCAAAACAACTCCACCTAAAAATTTGGTATGTTGTAAAATTCCATAAAGGGTATCTAAATATATAGTTATATTTTGGGTTTGAGGATTTTTCTACAAATTATGTCAAAAAGCCTCATTTGTTGTCCTGCAAGGCCTAGGGGTAGTCTGTGAAGGAAATCACCTTGTTTTATGTGTAAAGACTCTAGGAGGTTGTTGTTTGAGTGATTTTTGGTCTTTGATACCCCTGATATACATGAGGGAAGAAGGGTTGAATTCCTAGAAGTTGGGAGAAGCTAGGAAATAAGATTAACCTTGGACCGGAAATATAGTCGTAAATGGAAGAATAGATCGAAATGATAAAGGAAAATTATGTTGATACAAAGCTTGAATTAAGAAGTAGTACTATTATGCTTAGGATTGATAGGTTTATAAGGGCAGTATTACGCTCGAGATGGATAGCAGTCAAGGGGAAGTATTATTATTCTTAAGGTAAATATTAGTGTCGGTGATGGACGGTCTCGACTTTTGAGTTGTCCAATGGTGTAAAGACCAGAGCGAAGGATGGGTCCCATGATGTAGTATGCAATGCACTGGAATTCCTTTTATATTTGGGTTACACTAAGGATAATTGTGTGTAAGCCAATGAGAATGTGTTTTTCCAGTCACTGTGGTAGAGATGTCATATAGGATATAGTCACTAATGCACTTATGATGTACATAATAAGTTGTTACTAATATAATAATGATGTATAGTTCATTGGAGAGAAATTTTAATTGAAGCACATAAGTTCTTCCAAAACTTTAGTGGAACCCCTCGATGTAAGGTCCAGGAAGGACAAGGTTACAAAGGGCAATGCTATGAGAGAAGATTATTTTGTTAAAAATAGAATTTATCTATTTCTTACATGATTTAGAAAATTGAAGGTAAAACTTTTATTTAACTTTATCTATATGTTTTGGCACTTTAAATCATTGGGGACGACGATTCGCAAGGGAGGAAGTATGTCACCCCCTATTTCCTAGTTACCACATTACTTTTACCTTTATGAGTAAATATGATATTAAATGCAAAACATGACTATAATATGTTACACTCCATTGTGGGATTACCAAATATTTTGATACATGAATATTCTTTGTGTATACTTTAATGGAATATGTGATGAATTAATATGTATTGCAATATGATTACTTTAATGCTTTGATGATGCAAATGATTTATAATACAAATGACTTTCATGTGATAAGCTAACTACCTTTGTGATGCACTATTTTGGATACAGGAAAGAATCGAGCCCTCGAGTAAGAGAAGGGGAGTATCACTCAGGAGAGAACCTTGGTTTGGTAACCCTTAATATGCCTATTTGAGCTATCACACACTCACATCCTAGTTGGTTACGATGAGTCAATTTAGATCAGGAATTGGTAAGTAAACCTTCGGTCATAGTTTGAGAATGATTTATTATGGTTTTGGTTTTGGTCTTTGATTTCGTGATTGTTATTAGTTTGGATTATGTGACTTAATCTTTGTTTTGAGTGCTAGTTCTTCTTCGTGTATATATATATATTGATGATTATATACATAGAATGTATATATGTATGTGAAAATGATAACTCCTACATATAAACTTATATGTGCATGCATATACGTAAGTAGAAATACTTATGCATACTCATGTGTGGATATATCGTAAGCATGAGAATATCAAGTTGGGATATACGACATAAATATATATATATATACATTTTATAATATCGATCGATGGATATGTAGAGATATGTGGATATTTTAGAAATCAAGATAACAATATATGTATGTATTATATAAATATTTATATATATATGTATGTGAATGCATTAAATACATACATATTAATATATGTATATATATAATCATTAGTACATATATGTGATTGAAAAATAATGATTTAATAAACATGTATATATATATTAATTTATATATATAACATAATGATGGAAGCTATATTATATATGTATATATATTAAGTCCTCAACTTCTTGCACCCAATATATATATATTTAAAAGTATTTTAAATGCTTTCAAGTTAACTTGCGATGCATATACAATGCAAACCATATTACAAACCATGCAAAAAAAAAAGTTGAGTCAACTTTTTGGCCAAAAAGTGGAAGTGTTTTCCCTGATTTTCAGAATTTATCACATTTGACCTTAAAATTTGAAGCAATTAGAGATTGAATCTTTAAAAAAGTCACTAATCATAAAATGTAGTACTCAGAGTCTAGTTTCCAAATATTTAATTTATTTTAATACCCAAATGATACAAATTGATTTTCAATAGGCATTTGTAAATACCACTATTTAAAAGTCACTTTTTTACCATACCATGCACGTGTACGTCATCCATATTTTGACCTAAATAATCATATTTTTTACATCGAAGGCATATCCAATATGAAGTGGACAAAGCTAAAAGTTACGATCAACGGTATAAGTTGTATAAGTGATGCAAGATGACGATGAGAGTAATCTCATCTATTCACTACGAATTTGATTGTAAGAGAGTTGTATTGCTTTTCATTACTATGTTGGCCTTGACTTCATTTCTAATTTAATACATTCCATCCCTTGTCAGCAAGACACTTTTTTGGTTTATAGTGTTATTGAAAACACATTTTCTTTCCAGCTTTGATGATAATCTCTTTAAGTTTTCCACGTGAAAAGATTAGGTATTGACTAGAAACAAGTGAAGATAACAAATTTGACTATCCTCTCAGTAGCCCAAATCCATGTTGACGTTGTGCATGGTCTCTCATTGTTGAAGTGGCATTTCTCTGCATCTTCCATAGCTCCCCATCGATACTGAAAGTCCTTGGCCCTAACAAATCTTGGAGAATAATCATAAAGTGCCTCCATTCGACTGCTTTTTAAACTTGGTTTTCAAAATATGCTCTACATTTGCAGGATTTGCATTTATGATATCTTTGATTCCACTAGACCTTTTGAGCCTGAAAGTATTGGTTGGCATCTTATGAGTATATCTTTGAACCATTGTAGAAATCTACCACGATTTCTGGAGAATTTGAAAGTAGAACCAATAGTGGGACATAATGTATGGGAAGATCCAGAGCATTTCCAACTATAATATCTGACAAAAATCCTCCTTCCATTATGCTTTGATGGATTTTTGTACGATTTTGAAAACCTCTATTTTTAGTACACGCAGGGAAGATGTTGGAAAAGGTTGTGGAATTCAATTGAAAGATTCTAAATCTTTTTCATCAAATTAATTTTGTGCAATAACTAAAGTTTGTGAGAAGACATATCTTTGAGTCATTTTTTCAAACAATTCATGTGCCTTGTCTATGCTTCCACATTTTGCATGCATGTCTACGAGGGAAATTGCAGCGACAACATTTGATGAAATCCTTGTATCCTTTATGCTATAATGGATCTACATACTCTTTTCCAAAGCTTCAATTTTGACACAAACTAGGAGTACGTTGAAAAATATGAACTGATATGGTTGAAAACCTATTTGTTGAATTTATTGAAACAGTGTGACTGCCTTGTGGTGACAACCATATCTTTTGTACCCTGCAGTAATCATATACGATGAGACGATGTCACATTCTTTCATATGGTCAAACACAAATCATATTCCATGAGACAATGCCATCTTTCATATGGCTAAACACATTACAATAATTCACTGGAAACTTTTGCAGTTGGCATACATAGAAACAAGCTTAGTATGTAAAGCTTTGTGTGTTGAAAATGAAAATTTCCTATGAGGGATGAAAGAGTATATGTTCTTCCCTTGTGAAATCGACTTCTAGAGAATGTAGATCTGCAATACTTAAGATATTTAGAGGAGTCTTTGGGGAAGGTTGTGAGTAGTGAGTAGGAGGACCGACACTTCCTTCAACTGTCTCTCTCTATATGAGATTGAGATGAGTAGTGAATGCCAATGGAATATTATGTTTGTAATTGGAGCATGAAAACTAGGAGGTTACTTTTATATCTCATTTCCTTTTTGGAGCCTTTGACAATGTTAAAAAAATGACAGTTACAAACATGTAACTTGGCATGTATAGCATTGACAATGGTTGACATGGTAAATATTGAGTGAGGTGGCATGATGAGTAACAAGTTGACAGTATATTGAGAAGGTGATAGATTAAATATCTTTAATGTCATCCAGGTATGTGTTTATTAGCATTGAAAATGGGTGAAGTTTCTTGGAATGAACTTTAATTTACATTGTGTTTAGCTTTGACAGTTTTGGAGTGACTAATTATTTTACAGGTACATTTCAGTCATTTTTGTTCTATATGATTTTATTCAATCTATGAGATCTTTAAAAAATATGCTTGTCATTTTTGGAGTATAATTATTTTTAAGTTTATCTTTGTTTTATCATTCAAAAATTTAAATCTTATTTTGAGTCAAAACATTCATATGAAAGAGGCATTCTTAAAATTGTGCAAATTATTTCAAATTTACCATTCTCTAATGACTCACTAATTTATGTAGGGATCTCATTGTTCCATCATTTATCATCTTCCCCTTCCTAGTATATCCTCATGAGTTTCATGACATCTATCTTTTTGTGCTTGGTAGCAATTGTCATGGTGAGTGTAAACTTAAATATACATAAAGCTTGTATATTCCTCTCGATCCCCCCTTTCACACATCGTTGATCTCTCCCCCTTTGCATGTTACATATCAATAGATATTGTAGACATGGAAAATTGACCGACACACTTGATCCTGATTACTAACATCGTTTCATCCTAAATCATACTCTCAACTTATCATCACTCTTCATCCATTAATTAAATAAATTATTGTTTATCTAATTAAGTCATTCTCCCATGTTGATTAAATAAATCATTCGGTTTAATTAATCCTATCATCTCTCATTTAATTAAATAATTCACTTTGATTAATTAAATCATCAAATTTTTCTTATTAAATTGGATAAATTAAACCTTATCTAATTTAATCTAACATTATCCCCTTTAGTTAAATAAATCAAAACATTTATTTAATTAAACCTTTCCTCTCAATTTCTAATTTAAATCAGCCATAAATTTAAATCTAAATCGTCACATCTCCTAAATCCCTCATTAAATTAATTAACCTTTTGATTAATTTAATCCTAATCTCCAAATTCCTCTAGAGAATGCAACTTGCACAATAAATCAATTACTTTGATTTATTAAAATGCCTATTTTCCCTCAACATGGAATAAAGAGGGGAATATTCTTCCAAATTTGAAAATCCCTCTAAGTGGATTTGTCCTTCCAACAAGACATTCACTCCTCTTAGATGTCCTTATGCATTGAGCCAAGTGGCATTTATTTCATTATTTTTCCCTCTTACAACTCATTTCACTAAATTCAAATTCTACCTAATATTATTTATTGGCACTTTCATCAAAATGTGTTCAACCTTCAACCATTGACATCTTGACAAGTGCCACTTGGCCATTGGATGTTGAATGATCCAACATTGCTCAAATCTTGCTCTTTCTTCCAATTCGAAATTTATAAATGAGAGACTCTTCCTCTCATTCATCATCCACAATTTGAGAGAAAAGTTATTATCTTCAATTGAGAGCAATTATATTCATCTTCTTGAGTATTTTCCATCACCATAGCTAGGTTATTGCAGATTTTAGCAAGGATTCACATTGTTCTTCGCCATCAACTGGTTCAACCATCATCAAGATTACAAAGTAGTTGGTAAAGGGCCAATTTCTACACATAATTGGCACCAATTCCCCCATGGGATTGATAGTTTGTTCATTAAAATAGGATTCATTTACTTTCATTTGTATTGTTCTTCATTTTCTTCCTATGTTGATGTTTCAATCTAATTTCATGGGGATGCCTTGTCTTGTCTTGCATTTCAACCTAATAATGTGCTTGTTTTCCATGTTTGTGCAAGTGTAGGATTGGGGTTCACATTTTGGTGCTAGAAGGAGGGCAAATCTCAAGATTCAATCATGTTTTTTCAATAAATTCTGTGCTTTTTTGTGTTTTTTGTAGCTCACGAGAAATTGTACCACTCATAGTCTAGCGGTGCCAAACTATGCCACTATTAGTCAAGCGTTGCTATATTGAACTGATCCTAAACTCCAAACTCTGCCGCTGGAGTCTTCCCACCCGAAAATTCAAATTTTCAAACTCGATCGCTGGTTCCTAAATTTCAAACTGCGTCACTAGGCTAAATAGCACCGCAATTGCACTCTTTGTCTTGCTGCAGAGTGTCGCTCTCAATCATCAATGGTGCTATATTGCACCTTTGGATTTTCTTAACTCCATCACATTTGCTAATTGCGCTGCTAGGTGATAGTAAAAATTTCAAATTTGATTTTTTTTTGACATGTGCCTTTTTGTTTTCATCTTTTTGAGCTTCTAACCTATTTGTTGTCTCCGTATCTTCTGGTTTTAATCACTTTGTAGGTTAGGGAAAGGAGGAAGATGAAGAGGAAGGTTACATTATGACATCATTCTCACCTTATATCAAGTGTTTTTAAACACTTTAGTGTTGTTTAACACTCTTAGAGAATTATCAATCTCTCTTAAAGAATTTGTTATCTTTCATTCTTTAGGGAATACTATATTTATTTTGGGCTCTAAAAAGAACACTACAAAAGCTTTCAATTTTACAAAGGGCTTAAAAATAACTTTAGAGAAAATTAATAGATTTGGTTTAAGGATTAACAATTGAACAAAGCAAATCCCACATTTGATTTGGTGTTATAAAAATAATTCACTCTTGCTTTGTGGACTTAAAATGAACAAGTTTTATTTTGTTTTGTAATTACTTACTCAAAGTAATACCATCGAAAGGATGTATGTGCTTCTCTCACGCCTCATGGAGATCTTGAGAATCAAAAGGCCTTTTGGTGATCTTAAGTTGAGTAAAGTAATTACCTCCATATTTCATTTTGGGATTAAAATTGAATCAATCTTGTGAGTGTGAGTGGAACATATGGCATTTGTTCTCTCTTTGTTTCTCAACAAAGATTGATCAGACTACGAATATGTTCGCTCACCTTTGTTTACTTTAGAGGGCCTACCTTGGTGGGAAAAACTACTCACCCCAAGGAAATGACTCAAATGGTAACGGGCTAAAGCCAAGCTCTTCCAAACTGCTATATAAATTTGTGTTCACCGTGAAAGCCATGGACAATGGGAAGCGATGCATGATAACTCCCCCCCAGTATCTGTGTGATGCGTAAAGCCCTTGTTCTAAGGTTTGGGAGATATCTCACAAGGATTTTATCATTGCACCCCCTAAACTAGATGCCCTTACTATAAACTTTTGTTTAGAAGCCAAAAATCCTTTTCTATTTGTTGGTGCAAAAGGTCATGTCCTTTGAAGTCGCCCCACGTATACTTGTGGTTTTGTTGTAGAGATGAGAATAATTCCATGGGAGATTCATGGGTACTGATGCTTGGTTGACCTGAGAAGTGTGTGTCATGGAGGGGAGCCAGTGTGGTCAAGCATCTAATCATCCACACTGAATATGTGCAGCTGGATTTATCCAAGTGGGAATCTGAACAAATATTGTCTTTTCAGCCTAGGACTGTGCATGTGATTGGAATAAAAAACACTTTTCTTAAGTTTCAAAAAAATTTAAAAAAAACATTCACAAAACCCTCAAAATTTCAAACCCTTTAGAGGGGAAAATACCTTTGGCTGAATCTAAGTGTTGTTGCTTTCCCTAGGGACTCTATCCTTAGAGGTTTCTAAGCATTTGGATTTACGTCATAATTTTCTCATACTAAAGTCAACCTAGGAAACTATTCTCTTGAAACCTTGATTTTCACATAATGGACCTTGTGGAATGAAAAGGAATTGAAGCATAGACATTTACTTTGAAATCATAATCAGGAAATTATTTTTGATAAAAATAACTCATTAAGAAAAGACAAGGACAATTGGACCTCACACATGTGTTCTCTCAAATGATTTCCCGTAAAATCAAAATCCAAAAACCAAGGTTCAAAAATATTAGCCCAAAATCTCATGTGTAGCATCTTGAAAGGCTTCTCGAAGTTAGAGAAATATTGGTTTACAACTTCTACAAGAAATCTTCAAAGAACAACCATAACTTGTATGAGTTTTATTGTCAACAACATCCCAATCTTTTTCAAAGGTTTGCTTTTCTCACTTAGGAAGTATGGCATGTTCTTCAAAACCAAGGTCCTGTAAGTATTTTTACCTAGGTCAAGTCTAGGATCAAAATCAATCACTCTCACCCATCTCTCAACCATCAAAATCAAATCCCATTTCACCAACAAACTCTTGAAAACTTTGTAAGCATCATTCATGCTAAACTTATATGCAAAATCAACATCACCTTGTTTGACTTAATACACTTAGTCAAATTATCAATCCTCTTGAGAAAATTTACCTCTAGGATAATGCAACTTCCTAAGGTTTACAAGTTCAAAATCACTTTGATTGACTTAACACACTTAGTCAAATCATTCTCTTGTATGAGTTTTCTCTATGATAACACAACTTCCTAGGGTTTACAAGTTCATTATCATCTTTTTTGGCTTAACACACTTAGTCAAACTATCCTTAAATCAAAATCAAATCAATTCAAGCCCTAGAAAATTTAGCATCTCCCCCAAGGTTCTTCAAGAGTTTCATTCATCTGCATCATCCATCTTCCATTTATCTCATCCCCATCATCACTTTTGATCCTTAGACTTTCCTAGTTCTTCTCCTTTTGTGCCTAGGATTAAGATCAAATGATCTCTATTTTATGGTTCAAACAAGATCACAACACAAGAGGAACATGGAAATCACTAAGGAAACATCAAATTCAAGTGACCTAAGTCAAACATCTCCCGAAATAAACCCTGCAGGATCAAGCAACCCTCCAAAAAACTCCTCTCTGCCATCACAAAACCCTCAGGAGGAGGGTCATGAAGAGGACATCACCGAAAATGACTTGGGAATAACACAAGAGGAAATAGCTGAAATGGTTCGAAAACCTGAGAATCATAGAATCGTCAATGCCTTGTTGAAACTTAATCCCTCTCTATATATACGTGTGTTAATGAAAGAAGGGGCCAAACTCCCTTCTAACTTTGACATGAGTACCAATATGGAATGGCCTCTTGTGAGCATACCCCCAATATCACTCCCAAACATCACTCAGGATATTCCCCAAATCATATCAGCAATCACTTCAACCCTGCTAGTTGTTAACAAGGGAAGTGTCATGCTTCACGAAATCTAAAAGCATCACCTTGTAAACAATAGAGAAATAATTATCAACACCACACTGGATAACTCTATCCTGGTAAATTCATTACACCTGTATGTTCCACTTAATTTCCATAATCATGTGGACTCATCCTCATTTCATGCAACGCCAATCTATCCGTTGAATATACAAATTTCTCTCCCCATGATTTCACAAGGAGAGGGTGGGTTATTTGAGACAGGGGGAGTCATGTATCCTTCCTTGTCATCACTTTTCCAAGGGAACACACCACCACTCCCTCCATTACCACTCAAATTTGTATCACCTTCTAGGTTGGGCCTTCCCCCCCCTACCCGCCACCCATCTACCAAACCAAAGCAATCTTAGCATCACATCAAACCCCCTCATTTTTCCATCAGTATCACAATAATAGATCGCAACCACTCAAGCAACTGCAACAGTCAACACATCCACCATTCCCCAAATCTCTCAAATCATGGTTTCCCAAGGACCAAGCATCTCAATCACACCATCCACAACCCAAACCCTGATCACCAACATGACCCTTCTGCTCATCACAACAGTCAACATCGTTCCCAATCCGTTGTCAATTCCACCAAAAGCTAACATGATGAACTCATTCATCACCATGATTTAGGCAGTTCCAAAAGCCACCCACCAAAGGGTACTTCAACAAAACCAACAAGCTACACAGTTGGCTACTCAGCATGTGCAAGCGTAATTAGCCACTCAAGCTACAGAAGCCACACAAGCCCAACAAGCCACACAAGTTGTGCAAGCGGCACAAGTAGTCCAGCAAGCACAAGCTCAAGCTCAAACTCTCAAGCTCAGCACCAGGCTCAGCAGGCGCAATTACAGTACTATGCACAACTATAAAAAATCCATCAACAGGCATTACCAACAAGCCCTACAAGATTTTTAGGCACAACAGCAAGCTAAACAACAAGCTTTGTTGGCGCAATAGCAGCTAGACCAAAAAAAAGCTTTGTTGGCACAACAACAACTAGACCAACAACAAGCTTTGTGGGAACAACAACAGTAGGACCAACAACAAGCTTTGTTGGAACAACAACAATAGGAACAACAACAAGCATTGTTGGTACAAATGCAGGCATATCAGCAGGCCTTAAACGCATTGCAAAGCTTGCAGCAAACCCCCACCAATACCCCACTCATCAATCAAACACCGTAAATGCCTCAAAACACATTCATCCCACCTCCTAATCCACAAAATGATGTAACAACACAAATCAAACTACTCTTGTAGCAAGTGTTGGACCTTCAGTTAGCAAAAACAACTAGAACACCGAGAAATTTATGCCCCTATCCTTTTGATAGGATTCTTACAATGGTACCATTCCCGAAGGGATTTGAAATCCCCAAATTTGATAAATATAATGGGATGGGAAACCCTAAAAATCACATCAGGGAGTTTCAAGTGCATTGCATGGAAGTTTCATATGATGACATGTACCTAATGCGGCTAGTCCCTCAGAGCTTGACTTGTCCCTCCATGGAATGGTTGTCTCATCTACCCACAAGCACCAAAACATTCTAAGAAATTGTGGATGCATTCCTCAAAAACTATGCATTCAACATGGGTATGGATGTTAGTCTGGAGGAACTGTTAGAACTCAAACAAGGGAAAGGAGAGCTATTCACCTCCTTCTTGCAAATATGGTGATCGAAGGCCAACCAAAGCAATTTGACCATTCCGGAAGAGCAACAAGTTTGCACTATCATAGCCAATCTGGATGAAAACTTGGCGTTCTATCTAAAAATGCAATGCATTACAACATATGATCAATTGATCCCAAAGGCGCTCAACATCAAAAGAGCCCTCACTATGTGAGGGGGAACATCCATGTTTCCTGCAGAACAAGATAACCACCCATCCACATGTTATAATGATAAACCTCACACATGGTCAAGGAACAAAAATGTCACAAAGGATGGAGTGGTCGATGCCAAGGTTGTCATCAGTGCTCCCAAGAAAAATATTCAAACCCATCATCAACCACAAAATAACAACCGTAACAATGTGCAAACCAATATGGTAGCATAACAACAACCACCTCTGAACAATCAAATCAATAACCTAAACAATCAAGGAGGACCACCTCCCCAAAACAAGTATCCTCCCAAGTGGAAGTTCATGTCCCTTGGGGAGTCAATCAAATCTATAATGAAGAAGTTGGTTAAAGAGAACCTCATCAAAATCTCCACTTTTGAGTAGTATATGGAACCCATGACAAAACCACCTTGGTACAATGAAAATATCCTTTGCGATTTTCATAAAATCAAAGTGCATACGACCGCAAATTTGCTTGAGATTGAAAAACATCATCCAAGATCTCATTGAGGATAAAATCATAAATGTCAATCAACCTGTTGGAAATCAAAATCTCAAAATATACATGAATCCAATGCCCAATCACAATCAGGAAAATAATCAAGGAAATAACCAAGGGAACAATAAAGGGAAACAAAAGTATGCCAATGCAAACTATATATATGATAAGATTGTTGCATCCCTAGATGAATGGGTCACTGTTGTCAATATCAAAGGGGCCAATGTTGATTATGGAGTCACCACACACAAAGGCAAGGTCACTATTGCCAGGGCATTGCAACCATCTAAGACCTCCACCTCAAAATCCATTCCTAATGGTTACAACATCCTTGACCTGTTAAAGAGAACCCCTTCTCAGATCTCCATCATGGAGTTACTAAAAATCTCAGTTGCCCATAGGGAAATACTTGAGAAATCATTAGCTTCACCTACCATCTCTCCCAACCTTGATACGGAGCAATTTCAAGTTATGGTCACTAAAATCATCACTCCAAATCTCCTCACCTTCTCCGATCAGGATTTCCCAACCCAACCATCTCACAATCGTGCATTACACCTTGAGATCCTGGTTCACAAGAAAGAGGTCAAAAGGGTCTTGGTGGATGGAGGTGCAGGCCTTAATATCTGTTCACTAAAACTCATAAAGAATTTGGGAATCTATGAAGATTCCATTGACAAAGATAAAGGTATTACTATCAGAGCATATGATGACCAGGAAAGAGTGTCTCAAGGCACCATCAAACTCCCAATCCAAGTAGGGCCAGCTACTATGGAAACCACATGCCAGGTCCTCGACCTTGACTTACCCTACAATATCCTCCTAGGATGCCCATGGATCCATGGGATGAAGGTGGATTCCTCAACATTCCACCAGTGCATAAAATTCTCATACCAAAATGAAGAGATTACAATTCAAGGTGATCCTGAGCCTTTCGCCTATTGCAAGAATCTAGAGGCTAAGTTTTGCAAAGTTCCCCAAGTACCAAAAAATGATGAAGGACCCTCCACTCCCTATGTAGATCCATCTAGCCTTGCCTCCACTTCTGCGATAGAGACACCCTCCATCCCTAACATATCCGACATCAAGCTCATGATCCAAGACAATGGGTATGGAGATTACAGAATGAAGAAAAATGCTTTTGTTGTAGGAGAGTTACCTCAATCTCCTAGGTCACATGGGCAACCCCAACTAATTGAAAGACCTGTCCACACTTTCAGAGCAGACCCCTCTAGATTCCAATGTTGGGGAGATCTAATTCAAGAGACTATGGATGAAGGAGACACTTCAAGCTCACTATACCAATACAAAAGGACCATGCCCAACCTTACTATGGATGAAAGAAGCAAGGGACTAAAAATTATGCTTGGGATGAGCTATAACAGAAATGGAAGTCTTGGAAAGAACAACGATAGCCGATTGGAACCAATTATTCCTGGAAGGCATATGAGGAATCTTGGCCTTGGATGTACCCCTCTTAGTATAACCATACGTGGTCGAGGTCCCCTAGTTAATGCAGTTAGGACTTCACCTCACTTATCGATAGCTACCCTACAATTACCAGTATCCATAGGTCTGCCCCTAGACAACTTCACCTTTGATATAACCGACGTCCATAGTAGTAGTGATGACAAGGAAACCATAACAAGCCTTCCAATTCTATTTGAAGACTCCTCCTTACTCATGATTAGCACATCACCTTTCGAGTCAGACCACCAACCCCACAAGATAAACCTAGTCTACCCATAACTCATCAATTACAACCAATTTGGGCCACCAGTTCTAGACACATTCGAAAATGATGAGCCACTCTCAGAATTCATGGGACTAAGGGATACAATACCATGTGGAGATCATAAAGCTAGATTTGACATCGCACTAAACACCCAAGCCTATTGCGGGGAGGCGATTGAATCCTTTAGTCACAAAAGAAAAAGAATGAGAATAAGCTTAGGGTCATTCAGTGAAAACCACACTATGGCACTCTCTAACCATAGAGTAGTTAAAAAAAAAGATGAATCCAATAGTGAAAACCTTTTTGAGGTTTCAGAGGATGAAGGATTCAATCTCCCCCTCACTACACTCCATCAAGAGAAATCAGCAGTCTTAGTAGAACAGTGCAATCCTATCAACCTGGGCACGAAAGAGCTACCACACATCACTTTCTATGTTGAATCACTTCTCACAGAAGAACAAGAACTCTTAGCGAAATTCCTAAGAGAAAGAAAGGTGAACTTTGTGTTGACTTATGTCAACATGCTGGGTCTTGATCCAGAAGTCATGGTTCATCATTTAGTTGTCTACCCAGGGGCAAAGCTAGTAAGACAAAAATTGAGAAAGATGCACCCTCAAATACCCTTGATAGTTAAGGTGGAATTGCATAAGCTCCTAGATTCTGGCTTTATACGCCCAATTGATTATCTAGAATGGGTGTCAAATCCGAATGGGGGCATCATCATCTACACCGATTTTAGAGACCTAAACAAAGTGTTTCCTAAGGATGAATTTCCACTACCCAACATCGATATGATAGTGGAAATGACGGTTGGACATGAGATGCTATCACTGATGGATGGCTTCTCAGGGTACAACCAAATTATGATAGCAAAGGAAGACTAGCATAAGATAGTGTTTACATGTCCATGGGGCACCTACTACTGGAACATGATGCCATTTGGGCTAAAGAATGCAGGAGCAACATATCAAAGGGCCATGACACTAATTTTTCACAACATGATTCACAAAACTATGGAAGATTATGTGGATGATATATTGGCCAAGTCAAGGAAAAGACAGGATCACATAGCAACTCGAAGTGCCATCTTTGATAGATTGGAGAAATACAAGGTTAGACTTAACCCCAAGAAATGTGTATTTGGGGTGCAATCAAGAAAACTCCTAGGATATATAGTATCAATGAGAGAAATAGAAGTGGATCCCACCAAGGTCAAGGTGATCCTCGACATGGAAGCACCTAGGACACTGAAACAGTTGAGAGGTCTACAAGGCAAGCTCCAATCCATCCACAGATTCATAACACAGCTGGCAGATAAACAAATCCCATACTCTCATTTGCTCCACAAGGGAGTAACATACAAGTGGGATGAAAAATGCGACCAACCATTTCACAAAATCAAAGAATACTTGCTCACACCACCATTTTTGATGCCACCAACCCCAGGAAAGCCACTAATCTTGTACATTTCAGCAACCATGGCAGCTCTCAGTGCTCTATTAGCTCAACACAATGAAAATGGAAGAGAGAGAGAAATATATTATATCAGTAGAAACTTGGTGGGACACGAGCTAAACTATACTCCCATTGAAAAGGCTTGTCTGGCAGTTGTATTTGCAGCAAAAAAATTTAGACATTATATGTTGGCTCATCAAATTAAGCTAATTGCAAAGATAGATCATCTCAAGTACTTACTTTCTAAAGCTACTCTCATAGGATGGACAGCCAAGTGGGTCATGATACTAACATAATACAACATTGAATATGTGGAGTGCAAGGGTATCAAGGGACAAGTAATTGCAGATCAACTAGCAGAGTCTCTTATTTATGCAAAAAACCCACTTGTTTCAGAATTCCCAAACGAATCAATGTTTAGCCTAAGTGTTGTAGACCATTGGAAGATGTATTTTGATGGATCTTACATGCAACACAGATCAGGGGTAGGAATTTTATTCATAAATCCCCAAGGAGACTGCATACCCAAATCTTACAAACTATCATTTCCATGCACAAATAACATAGCAGAGTATGAGGCTCTTGTCATAGGCTTAAGGATTGTATTACAATGGAAGATCATGGCTCTAAAGGTATATGGGGACTCTCAAATCATAATCAATCAAGTAAATGATGAATATCAGACAAAGGATGACAAACTGACTCCATATAAGAAGTTGATCGAGAGCCTCAAAGAGTCATTCATTGATATCACACTTGAACAGCTACCCAAAGAAAACAACAAAGCAACTAACACAATGGCGACAATTGGATCACTCTTGGAAATCCCGCGCAACGTCACAAACAAAGAATTCCTGGTACAGAAGCTTCTCATACCAGCATTCGAGGTACTGGAGTCTTAATTTTTGTGTGAAATCGTTGGTCCCGGTGATCCCTAGTATCATGATGTTTACACCTACTTAAGAATAGGATTCTTTCCCGCCGATATAACCCCAAACCTTAAATGAGCCTTTGTCAAGAAGTCAAACTGCTTTGTCATCCTAGGAGAAACCCTGTTGCATTTCCTGAACACTGAGGAATCCTTGACTGCATTAACTGAGGTACACAATGGCATTTTTGGATCACACTCAAGTGGTATGACCTTGGCTAAGAAGTTGCTAAGAATCAGATACTACTGGCCCACAGTGGAGCGGGAGGCACATGACTTCATCAAAAAATGTTTACAATGTCAACAGCATGGGGACCTTATCCATGCACCAGCTCAAGAGCTCCACCATATTGTTACACCTTCACCCTTTTCACTATGGGGGCTCGATCTCATCGGAAAAATCACACCCACCTCATCCAACGGCCACAAATTCATCATCACCGCCATGGATTACTTTACAAAATGGGTCGAAGCCATCCCCATGACCTACATAATGGGAAAGCAGTTATCCAAGTTCATCTTGAACTACCTCATTTGCCAATATGGTGTCCCCCAAGCCATTATCTCAGATAATGGGACACCTTTCAAAAACCAGGATGCCCGTGATTTATGTCAAAAATTCAATATCCAACATCGCTTTTCCACTCTGTATTATCCCCAAGGCAATGGCCAAGCAGAAGCTACCAATAAAACCATCTTGAAAATCCTTAAGAAGACAGTCAATGACGTTGGTCATGACTGGAATCTGCAACTAAATCCCTCCTTATGGGCCTATTGTACCAATATCCACCCACCAATAGATGCCACCCCATTCTCCCTAGTCTATAGATTAGAAACCATCTTGCCCATTGACATTGAGCTCCCATCCCTGAGAATATCACTACAAAACCTCATCACAAATGAAGAATACAGGGTCTCATGACTGAATGAGTTGGAGTTACTAGATGAATGACGTATGGATGTCCTAAATCATCTACAAGTGTATCAAAATTGACTCAAGCAGAGTTATAACAAGAAGATCGGGAGGTTGACCTTCCAAGTTAGCGAACTTGTGTTGAAAGAGACCCAGAAGAATGTGTCAAACCCAAAAAGCAAAGGTAAATTTGAGCCCAACTAATTGGGACCTTTCATGATCATGGCAAGCTATAACTCAGGTTCATATCAGTTGTCAACACCCAAAGGGGAGCCTCTACAGGAGCCCATGACCAACTCCCATCTCAAAAAGTTTTATGCCTAAAATCTTGCAAGGTATAGAACCAAAAATCAAAAAAATCAGAAAATGTCCTGAAACAATGGTCACCCTAATGAAAACCTAGAAAAAAAGCATCTTGGTGACATCAAAAGAAATCAAAAAATATAAAAATCCAAAAAAAAATAGAAAAAGGATTGAAAACAGTAAAGAAAAAAATCGTCCTCTAGTGAAAACCACTTTGGTGGCGCTTGAAAAAGTACTTTGGTGAAAACCTGGAAAATAGGTGCCAAGCATAAATAAAGCACCCTCCATCCACTAGGATCTTCATGACTCACTTATCCATTACATTCCATTTATCCTTCCATCATCCATTCCCATCTGTACCATAGCTTGATCTTGTTCTTGTATCATGTTCCACCATAGTACTACTTGGCACATTCTTAAGGCCAGTTTGTCCAACCTATATCAAAGTAGTCTTTCACATTACGCTGGGGGCATGTTCATATACATCCATCAGATTGTATTCATGTATATTCTCATGATCTTCCTTAAAATCCATCAAATATCAAAAATAATCAGAAAATCTATCAAAAAAAATCCAAAAATATTTAAACAATCAAAAATCCAAAAACAATTAAAAAATCATTCAAAATCTAAAACATGTCGAAAGTTTGAAAAAATCAAAAATAGAGTCGTCAGCTAGAACTACATCATCTTTGAGCTTGAACGTAGGCAATTTTGATCTTTGATCATCCCCCGAGACACCCTAGATTAGTCCTTTAGGCATATGTTGCATTGGCAATCCGTTTACCCATCTATCTCACTTGAGTCGAGTTTGTCATTAGTTGAACTACGTGGTCTCTGTGTGTATAACATAGGCAAAGCTAATCTTTTGATCAACTCCTGAGACCCCTAGGATAGGGCTTTAAGTTAGTCTCTTGGTCATAAATTTTGAAAATACCAAAAACATTGAAAATTTTAAAAAATACCAAAATAGCATCAAAACATTTCAAAAATCCAAAAACATCCAAAAAACCCAAAATGGTGCACCTGTCTCATCTCGCTTTCACCTGCAATAATTACCATTCATAATAAATCAATCACCATCTTCATCCTTTGGTAAGTCAGTCGAAATCAAGTCTAGTAGGTTCAAAAGTGAACACCTAATTGTCAAAGTCTCAAGTCTAGGTCAGTAAGCAAGCAAGCTGATTTACTCAAAGTATCAATAGCTTATCATCCAATCAATTTCATCAAAACCCTGATCACTACATGTCCTAGGATGCATCTTCCCCACGATGGACATCAGCATCAGGTATAACACTATAGTTTAGTCTTGGCTAGCGGTATGAAGAACATTAGCTTGTTTTTTTACTTTATCCTTTCTTTGGATTTATCTTATTGCGCTCATTCCAAGGACCTCTCGATGATGCCTAATCAAAACAGGTTTAGAGAGAAAGGAATGGGGCAATGATCATTATCTTTTTGTCTATTGTGCTTGTTGGATACTCTTGTAAAATAACTTATTCATGCGTACTTTGTTTGGTTTGTAGGGAGGGTGTTTTAGGTGTCTTGTTGACCACATAGGAAGGCTTTCTTTTCTATGTTTTGGTATGATATGTTTAGAAGATTTGAACTACATCCTGAATAAGGTTTCGTATGCTAAGTGTGAACATGAATACTCCTATCTAATTTTCAAGTCAAATTCCATCACACTAGGTACAATGTCATCTTGGTTCTTTATACCTTGATGCATCGTACCTATGTGTGTTATCAAACATAAAGTAATTGGCCCTTTGAAAATCCCAACTCTTGGTAAGAATTCATTGACATCATATTTAATGATAATGACTTGTTGGATCTCTTTTCTTCTATCTTCTTTCCATACTAACATGGTACCATGACAGTTAATCAGAACATCGCTAATGCATCCACCTTGCATCCGGAAAATCATCGACATAAATACATATCATATCATATAGATCATACCACATCATATCATCTCGCATTATCATCATCTAAAGTTATGAGGAATAATATAGATTTGTTATTCTAAACATCTTAAGAAATCATTCCATTACATTCATCTCATATCATACATTACACAAATCATTAAGGGCATAATATAAATCATTACCATCCATCATCAGTACATAATCATTTGCATACACTGCATCCATACAATTGTCATCAAAATGCATAGAAAAATACAAAAATAAATGCATTTATAATCATTATCACATCATGTAGAAACATAAATCCTATTGCATGAGCATAAAATAAAAGCATTTCATAACATCTCATAGCACATGGGAAATTAAAATGAATCCATACATCATAAATCATAGGAAATCTCATAAATAGGACCATCTCATATCATATATATCATCAAAATATACAACTGTCATGGTACAAAAGACAGATCAAGCATGTATACATCAAGATACATGATCCAATCGGGGCAATAAGTATTAGATCCCATGAATGAAAAAATAGATAACTATCTATGATCGAAGGGCTAGCCCTATTGGCTATGCCCCTCCCCCCTCTAGTCTCTCACCATGGTCCTTGGGAGGCCTCATCCCTATCTAATGAGAAAAGTTTGGCACCCGACCAACTGGTGGCACTGCCTGCTTGTAATGTTATCAATAGTACTTGGCCTCCCTCACCACCTCTCAATATGCCCTCAAGGAAATTGTTTGGCCCTAGGATGATAAGGTTTTACTCTCTAGCTGCCTCCGCCGACCTATCTCCTGATCCCTCTCACACCGGGCTTGGTCCCTCTCGGCAATAACGGTCAAAACCTACTGTTTGGCCTAATCTCACTCAACCATCAAAATTTATACTTGACCCTGCAGCTGCTAGATCAGTGCATCCCTGTGGTCTAGCTGCCCTAGTGGCTACTAATATGGGACCTCTATGTCCTCGTCTCTGGGCTGATCATCCTGTGCAGGGATCTCATGAATCTCTACCTATGGCAGTGTACATTGTGCCTGATCCCTGGGAAGTGTCTAATGAGGAGGCAGTCCACCTCCTCCTTTGTCTCCATCCCTGTCCTGATCACCATCCCCTCTGCCTCCCTGTCCCCTGCCCCTGCCAGCTGATCTGCCTCTCGGCCTCCACCATGGGAGAACCATACCCGAAACTGTCAATCTCAAAGGATGTATGAACCAATCCCGATAGACCTGAGTAACCCCTACATCTGCTGGCCCCTGATCATATGCCCACAGCCTGGCCACTAACCATCTTGTTGATGGTGAAAATGACACAAACAACGTGTAAACATAATATTTCTACTCTATTTCTCCTGAAAAAGAAAGACAACATATAGCAGCCTAACTCCCAAGGTCTTGGTAGCTGGTTCTCAACTGTCTGGTGCCACTCAATTGGTCCATGCAATTGTGATATTCAAGGGGCCTGTGCTAGTAACAAGGAATACAAGCAATGACTTATTCATCAAGCTATTCTTAATGAAGCAAGGGGGTTTTAAACAAAAGAAAAAAGATAAATCAGGGCATATTTCAGTAAACATGAATAAAACTTATGTAATATCCAGACATATATCTTCAACAACAAATGTTCCTTCAATAGATCAAGAAAACCATAGCATGATACAATTTATAGAATATTCCATACCATCACATGCATCTATGGTGCTTAATTTAATACCACAATCTCATATCATCAAAACTTCAAAGACTCAAATCAACACTTCTCATTTGTTTGCCAAGACCATAGATCAACAGACTTCAATAAATTCAATTCACATATAATCTAATGAAATAATCTTTAAATCCAGCTTCTTCTAATGACTTTCATCACATAAGAAACAATCATGCTTCAGCACAATCACTGGCATATAGATAGATTATAATTCATCAACCTTATCAAGTAAAACTCAATTCTAACACCATATTAAAAACCTATAATTATATTTAACTCTAAAAATCAAAGTATCTCTATAACAACTATGAAAAATTATATCTCCTATCTCCTACTCTTAGGTGGCCAATTCTATTCTCTATTAGTCGACCCTTACAATATGATACCCAAGGGTATTTATAGATATACAAAAATCTGAAGTCCTCTCTATTTTAGGTCGCTCCACCTTTTCAGGGATTATAGTCATCTTGGAAACTCATTTAAACTAGAAGAAAAGAATAGAGAGGAGAAAAGAAATCCATGCGTTCACAAACTGCCAATCCTGCATGCAAAGAAAAGAAGAAAGCCATGCATGCATGAGATTTATGCATGCGAAGTTTGTTCTGCAATGTACTCATCATAAATGGAGAAGACTTGTTGTAGTATGTCCAATTCTGGCCCATCAACCCAATTGTCTTCAAACTTAATCCTTTCCAACTCCGCAGTAGCAAACCCTCTCATATCTTTCAACTTCATTAACTCCCTCTTAGCTGCCCTTATCTCTTCTTTGATGTCCATTAATCGATCTATCAGCAAATCTTCACCATCATCTCCTCTTTGCATGACCTCTTTAAACCTTTCATCCCACTTCTCCTTTATTTGGCTTAAAGGTAGGCCTTCCTTTACTGGTATATCAACATTGACTATAACAACAATAATTGCTTGCAACTCCTCAAACTGTTCATTCATATCCTTAACAGAATCTTGAACTTCATTTTTATGCTTGTATAGAAAATATGTTCTAAACCAGAGTATGCAAGAAGTCTTTTCCAAGAAATATTTATTATCTTCTTCAAGTATGGACTATTCTAGAAGAGTAGTTTTAGGCAATTTATTAACTTCTTTCAATCTCTGACTGTATCCTTTGTACTCCTCTTGTTTTTCCAATGTTTTAACATATTGATTCATTTCCTCTATTAATTCTTCCGCCATTTTATGGACCTCAAAACTATTGACTAGTACTTCACCCATTTCTTGATTCAATTTATCAACCCACCTATCCAACATCTCCGCCTTGCCCCTTACCTGTACCAGATCATCTACTTCTTTCTTACTCAGCAAAATTGGGGTCTCAATAGTAGCAACTTGTTTTGACCTCAGAGAAGAAAAACTTTTCAAGAAAACATGCAACTGATCTAACTAAGCCTTAAGCTCATCCTTCCTTTGTTTATCCTTCAGCATTCTTGACTTGGTTGACGATGCTACCACATCAATTAAATTCATTTGTTGATCTCTGGTAGGTCTCCCCAAATTAACAGTGCCCAACTGATAATCTGTCTATTGCATGTCTCCTACATCCTTGTCTATCATTGGTATGGCACATTCAACAACAATTTCTCCTTTTTTGGTGAGCCTAGTGGAATGTAGGATCTTGGCCTTCTTTTTAGGCCTTTCTTTCTCAATTTCCTTCATCATATCCTCCCAATTAAGAGGTTGTGAAGGTGTCACTGATCTCTTTTGAAGATCCAACTTTAACCAATTTCCTTCATCATATCAATGGAGTAATAGTCATTATAGTCGAAGAAGAAGCAGCAATAGTAGAAGGCTGTGGAATATCTACTTGAGTTTGAGAATCCACCATTTGTACCTCTTGTTGTTCTCGCTCCACACTTGTTTGTGCCAACTTTTCAGCTTCCTTCCCGTCCTTTTGCTCTTGTATCATCTTATCTTCTTCTTCCTTTTTTAACCTTTCTTCTTCTAATCTCTTCTTCTCCAACTCCTGGTTCCTCTCTTCTTCCAATGCCTTGAGTTTATCTACATCTTCTTTCTCTTTTTGCAGCTTCTTGGTCAATTCCTCGACATCTTTTTCCTTTTGCACCCGATCTGCTTCTTCTTTCTCCTTATGAGCCTCTTCAGCAAGCTTCAACTTAGCCACAAGAACTTCTCTCTCTCTTCAATGTCTTTCCTTTTCTTCCTCAAGATAATGAATTTTTTGTATTAATTCCAATTTATCATTCTCTTCCTTGATCTTGAGCTCCTTCTCTTTTTGCCTTTTCTGCTTCTCCATTTCATCAGCTTTTAACTTAGCTTCTATTTGTTGCTGCTGAAGTATGGCATCAGCTTGTGTCTTGGCATCAATTGCCTTTTGCTTTTCCATTGCTGGAGCATGTGCTTGATCATCAGCAGCCTTCTTGGCCTCTTCAAATAGCGCCCACTAATCCTTCGCTATCAACACCTGTTAAGTATCCTCCTCTAGAGGCATATTTTCTTGCACATCCCTCTCTAATAGAGTCTCATCAGAATCTGTTCCAATGTCATGAATCTCTACCTCTACTTCTTTTCCCTTCATGGATTCAGCAATATCATGAAGAGTCCCTCTTTGCACTTCTTTATCTTGTTGCTTTGTAAGTGGGACTTGAGTAGAGGATTCACCTAATGCAGGTGTTGAGACCACAGGCCCTGCTTGGGCATCTCCCTCTTGTATCTCTGGTTCATCTTGAGCCGTAGCTTCAAGCTCAATATCTTCAATGTCTGGAGGGAAGAATTCCAAGGCCTCCTTGGAAGGCAATTTCCTCTTGATTCTTTTGTATCCCTTCCCCTTCTTAGGAGCTGGTTCTTGAGGAGTTTTGGTTCTTAGGACAGCCCAATGAATACTCCTATCCAAAATTGGCCTCCCTATTTGCTTTATGTCAATGGTCTCCTCACCATCCTAGTCCATCGGATCCAAGCTTTTAGTGCCAATATTTAATGCTTCATATGATGGATCTAATACCACTCCATCATCTACTAATGTGTCAGGGATATCATCTTTGATCTTGAATTCTACCATAAGTGCAACGGGTAACCTCTCATAATTTTTCTTCCTGAGGTCATACTCATCTTGAAGGTCATTCCAGAAATCTTCCAACAAATTGAAATGTTTATCAAAAATAGAAGGCAGCAAGGCATTCATTTTCTTCCTTGGGTCAAAGTACTTCTGAGCTGTGTACAAACCTAGTTTCAGATTTATCAACTCACTACACACTACCTTAGCTCCTACCAGATGTTGACAATTGTATTCACCCAATTGCATGGGGAACTTATGACATCCTATTTTGTGCTTCAATCCAAACCGGGCATTAACCCCCAGAGCTTGATATACAAATTCCATTAGAACTATTCTATTGCTACAACACCTTGGCAGCAAATATGGATGACCTTCAAATCCAACCAGCCTAAAGTATGTGAACTTGGGGTATTGGATATACCAACATCCCCATTCCGTGATAAATGCCATAGCTTCTTGACTCAGTCTATATCTTGCATCTCTCTTAAGCTGGTTAATGATTACATATAGAAATGCATCAGTAACCCTTCTAAGTTGTGTTTCAGCTACTTGTAGAGATAACTGATCATAATGGTCCCACACTTTCCTTTGTCCATCTGCCTCTCCCAATATCCCTGCTCTCCTTAAACCTGGAAATAGACCTCCTCTAGCTGTTGCATAAACCACATAAGAAGTCATGAAGAAGCATTTGGTTTCCCTTATCCTTGTTAATTGGTCATGAATAGCATCAGAGACAACCATTGGCCAATCAAACTGTTGTTTTCCATTAAAGATGGTCTGAATGAAGGGAAACATCCACTCCTTGAAGTGAAATGCATCCCTCTTCCCAAATACTCTAGACAACATCATGATCAAGTCTGATACCTCTTTGTAGAATTTCATCCTCTTTGGCTGATCATGGAGTTTGGTCAGAGACTTCTTCTCTGTTCTCAACCATTTTTTGTTCAAGTAAGCTTTATTGGCCCCTTTGTATTTGCTATATTTCTCTAAAGCTTCTGCCTCCTTTAAGTGTACCAGGTTCTTTGGATCTAGGACACCAAACATATGTTGAAACATTTGAGGAGTTAAATCAATAATAACATTGTCCTGTGCATCCATACACTGCCTAGTACCTAGATTGTAAGCACTTACTGCTGTCATAATCAACTCCGGGCACTGGACAGGTAGAGGGAATAAGGTGATATGAGCCAAACTAGACAACAATTCTTTGAGTTATCCCTGTCATGTCTTCAGTGAATGTCTCAGCATGTAACTCCTCAAAATTGTATTGGCCCAGATTGGTGTCAGTTATGTCAAACCAATCCGATTCTACCTTGCTTGCAATGGCAATAGGACTCCTATGGTTATACCTCAAGGTATAGGGTAACTATTTTGGCTTGATCTTCTTGGGCTTAGCTGCTGCCTTTGATGTTTCTGCGGGTCGGTTCCTTTGGGAAGATTCTCTTAATGTTCCTAACATTCTTTAGCTTTCCTGCAAAAAAAACCTCTAATTAGATCCTCGAATAAACATCACCAAATATGTGTTAAAATCATACATTTCATATATACAGCAGAGGCGAAACCAAACATGACACATTCTAAACAATCTCTTTCAAAACACTATTGGGCTCGGAGCCAAAATCGTTATTGAGATTACAATAATAACAAGCGGGCTCAGAGATGGAACCGACATGGTGATCAAAACCAGAACCGAAATGGAAACTGATTTGGCTTCTTTCAGATTTTTGAATCTCATATTCAGTTTTGGTTCCGCTTCTGCTTTCGCCTAGGTTATTATTATTTTGAAAGAAGG
The DNA here is from genome assembly GCA_007115665.2 of Sequoiadendron giganteum. Taxonomy (NCBI): domain Eukaryota; kingdom Viridiplantae; phylum Streptophyta; class Pinopsida; order Cupressales; family Cupressaceae; genus Sequoiadendron; species Sequoiadendron giganteum. Next base: position 299,480,281 of record CM021101.1, read on the forward strand.
CTTCTCACTATAAGTGGAGTCAGAGACGGGATGGAAAATGGAATTGACACTAATTATAAAACACGCTCAAAGTCTACATCAATTCCGATCCCGCTTCCGCCTATAATAACCATGACGTCATAAATAATTTTAACAGTTTGATAAATAACTTCATGATTCAAAGACTTGGGCTATATTAAAATGAAAAAGGGCTAAAATATAACATGATAAGACCATCCCCATATGACCGAGAGGCGACTGTACTTTCTAGGGCATCATATTTAAATTAAAACACGAACACAGAAATGCACCAAGAAACCCTAAACTAAAAACCCTCGATTATAAACAACTAGGGCACGAATTTAACCCTATTTAAACTAACCAAACTGAATGCGCAATAGATTTCTTAAGTAAAAACAACCATCTACAAAACCCTTCTCACTGTAAAAACCGAATTTAACCTATGCATTTAAAAATTAGGGCACCACGACTCGGTCACGGCTAAAACGTGAAAATGACCATGTCTAAAATAAACCGACAAGAAACAAAACTATAAAAATAAATACAACAACAAGCAAAACTTTAACCAAAATGAAATAAACCAAAACATCCAAACTTATAGAGGAATTCACACAAAACCAACAATCGAAGACAATAAGAAACGAAAAACGCGAAAATAAAAAAGAAGAACGAGAATAGAAAACCCTACCTCGAACACAAATAAATAGGTTAACTTCCTGAAGAAATTCATAAGCAACTATCACTCTTTGAATCGATTCACTCGCACAAAAGCTTCACTGCAACTCTAGTTCTCTCTTCGATTTCTTAACAATAATAATGACAACTATGCTTTAATCCCTAATTAAGGCAAAAACTAGCAATTTCACACATGCATGGCACCTATAATTAATGCCATCAATGCAGTAGAGCGGAGTCAAAACTGCAGAGGGAACGGGCACATCACTGTAGTGGGACTCTAGTAAAAGTCAACGACAAAAACCGGCGTGAGCGAAATCGGAATGAAAACTATTTTGGAAACTTGAGTAATTTCCCAACTTGGTTCCCATTCTAGGCCCCGATCCGCCGACAAAGATAAAAGTGAAACCCAACATAAAAATAAAACAAAAAGACCGAAATAAGAAAACTTAACATACAAAACCTAGTTTAAAACGAAAGACCAAAAAGTAGAGGTGAAGGCGGAACAAGATTTGATTTTGAAATTTTGAATAAATATCGACTTAACTCCCACTCCGGCTCTGGTTCCGATAAAGACAAAACAAACAAAGGGAAAAAGAAGACTATTGAGATGGGGGCGGAATGAGCTTTGAAAGAAGTTTCAAAACCCAATTCAGTTTCGGTTCTGATTCCGACAGAGAAACCAAAGAAAAACAAAGTGTTGGAGAAGCAAGATTCTAAACTTTGTAAAACAAACAATCAAGGATGAAAACATAAAGGGGGACCCATTTTTTCCAAGGAAAAAGATGGGTGGTTATGTAAGGCATAACACATCTTAACGAGGCTACTACCTCAGGTGTTGGGACAAGTTGGCCCCATGCTGTCTCTCAAGTGGAACGGGTGAAGATCGCCACGTACTAATCGTCTGATCTATCCTAAACATCATCGAATTGGCAGGCCACTCTATCTAGAAGGTACCTCTCTATCATGATCTGCTCTCATCCCTGCATCCATCTATCATGATGAGAAAAGAATAGCTTCTTGTGATCATCATACCATGGGCCTATACCCATCCAGGGCCTCCAAATAAACTCTCGCATCTCATCAAGAACTCATCGCCAATGGAAAATGCCTCCTGTACTTGTATGAGTAAAATGAATTCGGGCTCCCTCATACCGCCAAATAATAGGATCATCTATATCTAGAATAATTGAAGTAACCTACAGACGGAGCACTGCAATCCACTCCCATGCCCAGATGTGTAATAGAGTGACCCCGGCCCCGATGGCCCTGCTGTCAAGATATGCAAACTCATGGAAGTCCTTGTATAGTGAGGCCAACATCACTAGTCCCCAAGCAAAGTACTCCCTTTGGATGACCATCCACTCCCAAGCTTGCCCCCAACTCAAACTGAAGTATCAGCCTCATCGATCTGGTGCCACAAGACCTGATATGATGGCGGAAACAATCAATCTATAGGTGGGCACTACGCCCCAATACCTCTCCAAGTCTATCTATCCCTTGGAAAATTAAATCTCATCGAGACCCATCACATCATAACAGGCATCCCTCCCAGCATTTGGATCATAAATGACTCTCGCTCCATGGATAGGCAGTCGTAGGATGCGCCAGACATCCTCGAGTGTAACGGTAGCCTCGCCAGTGGGAAGATGGAAAGAGGAGGTCTCATTGTGCCATCTCTCTACCAAAGTTGTCATCATCCCCAATTGGGTCTGAATAAGCACCACATCTTCTCACCTTCATTGCCACAATCTCGACAATATTTTGCATTCTTCCACCTATGTCTATTCATCATCACACTATGCATATTTTTCACTAGATTCTTAGATATAATTTTTATAGATATTTTCTTTCATAATTAGACTACTTGCTTGCAATGGGCTCTTAGTCTTGTAAATGTCACATGCCCTTTCTCTATTCACTTGCATATAAAGTAACTTATTTTATTTTGTAAGCATACCATTACTTGCCTTGGCTTATCATTCACAAAAAAATTGATTGCCAATGATAGTTAAATTATTGATGAAATAATCCACATTGTTACATATAATGACAAGTAAAGGGTATGAAGATGGCATCTCTAAAGAGTTTACATTGGCTTTAATGGCATCTCATCCTCTATATAAATAGAAGCTCTAGTCGTACAATGGGTTTATCTATAAATTCTTCTTTGTTATGGACCTCAACATCTCTATCATTTATATAAGGGAGAGGACCCAATACTTGAGCACCCTAACTATGTGCTTCCCAAAATTCTACTTAGCAATTTTAAATGACTTAATTTTTTCAGCAATTTACTTGGAAAGTCCCTTGCTTATAATTAGGGTTATATGGCCACATCATCAAATATGATTACACATTAGCATTCATTTGTTTGAGGTGTTAAAAAAAATCAAAAAAATAGTTGTTCACTAAGTCATGTTGCCAATGTGGCATCACACGATTTGTTTCTTTTTAGATTTAAAGAATACATTTTATTCAATTATGGTTCAAATATTGAGCATTAAATCAAAAAATGTTGTAACTATTGGAACATTCTCAACTACTGGGTCTTTTCTGGTATAGTTTTCTTTTCAAGCTTTCAATGACTTTTGTGAGGTCCATGTCTCATTTCTACTAATATATCCTAACTTTGGATTATGTTCACACAATTCCCTCCTTCAATATTATATTATTTAGTACTAAAATGAGTATATATGATATTAATTTTTATCATGACAAAAAGAAGTGGAATTGGTTTTTATTTTCATTTTTGCTATTTGAAGATGAGTATCTTTGAAATTTTATTGTTGAACATAGCTTTGTTTAAGAATCTCTTTTGGAAAATATAATGCAATTTTAGGAAGATGATATTATACAAAAGGAAAAAAAAATGAATAAATTTTAATTCTTTTATATAGTTATAATTTTGATCTATTAAAAATTGTTTGATGAGTAGAGTCAATCAAAAATTATATCAATATCAATTTAAAATTTATAATACAACATAGGTTGCCACTAAATATTATTTGGAAAATTAATTCTATGCTATATGGTATCCATCATACCAACATATCATCCTACACTAAGGTCTATGTCACTGCATTGACTAGAAAAAAACTTCACCCATCATTTTTTTGGGTGAGAAGTAATGAATCTTTATAATAGTAGACCAATCACACAGTCCACATTGTCAAATTGAATCTAATGGGTGGCACTTGGAGCCTAAACTCAAAGTGATCAAATTTTGTGGGAAAAAATTGTTGGTAGAATTCCCTAAAGATGTGTTGTCATGGCTTTCTATGATCGTAGAATATGCACAAATTGGCCTTCCATACCTCATCGGCATACCTATTGCACACCAATGTGAAATTGCTAGTTCTAAATCCTTTGGGGAAAAGATATGTAACTCATTGAACTACGTTTTGGATTTTTTTTGTAATTATTTTTTGAGTAATTTTTTCTGTTAATTTTTTATTGGCCATATTTGTTGTTTTGAAAAATCATCGTGTATGTCACACATAAGATGACCTAAAATTATTTTATTTTATTTTCTAAATTGAAAAGAATTGTCTGAAGTATGTTTTCATACAATTCATTTTTATTTTTTTAAATTTAATAAAAAGATTAGAACACTAAAAAACCTGATATTCCAAGTTTATGGACCAATTTCATCAAAAATTAATTAAAAAATAGAAAAAATAATCCAATTGTAAAATGAAATACATATTTGGAATCTGCACTGTCTCGTCTACAATGGGTTTTAATTTCGTCAAAAAAAATTACAAAAAAGGTCTTTAAACATATGTCCAAAGTCACTATTTTCTTGTGACATTGACATGACCTTCAAGTTGTAGGTGAAACTAGGTCCAAATCTTAGGTTTGGGTCCCCAAGCGTTTCCTCGAACCAAAAACCAAAGCAAAAACCTGACCAAAAATTCAAATTTTAAAAAACGGGATCCCGTTTTGTTTGCAAAACAGAATCTCATTTTACAAAATGAGATCCTAATTCATAAAATCATAAAAATAAAAAAATAAAAATTATGAAATGGGATCCCATTTGCTAAATAACGGGATCTCATTTCGTTTTGCTCGATTTCGGGTTTTTTCTAATTAAACTTCCACCTTAAGTAGAATCAACTTCGTGCTTTCACCCCATGGCTTATATTAAAGCCAGTAAAATGATAAAGTGAATTGCATATAATGCACATAAATGAAAGAGTTGATACAACATATAATTTATAATGTGATGTTTAGTAAATGCAAACAAAAGAAGAATGGGAAAAGTGCTTAAAGCCAACATCATGGAAAGAATATGTTGTGCATGAATATAGCGCTTAAGGGAGAAGTTCAAAGCATAGCGCATAGCTTAAATAAGTGTAGTTTGAATGTTAAGTGAATGATATAAGCGATTAAAACATGTGCTACAATAAAGCAAGGTATTTTATTTAATTTTGTTGCTAATATGGGAACCCATGCGTAGCATAATGATGTGTAAAGGATGAAGCACCATAATAGGTGGAATAGAGAAAATAGAAGTCTATGAGCAACGCACATCTAAATATTAGCATGTAGACTTTGTCAAGCTAGAGTTGGTTGAAGCTTGAGAAGGTAGTCGACTTGCTTAACAATTACGAAACCTGTACATATGCATTGTTATGTTTTGACTCAGTAAAAGAGTCATTGTTGTCACTTGAAAAAGGGTGACTCATCCATTTTAAGAAGCTGGAAATGGGAGGATTGTTTATGTGTTGTAAATTATGAGTTTAAAATAGCCACATTTCATTCTATATGGTTGAGTCGATGCATTTTTAGTTTTATGTTGAAATGGTGGTAGTTTTAGTAGCTTGTTTGTAGCATTGAGTTTCTCATATTTTGGTATAAGTAGAGGCAGCTTCTCTACCTTTTCCCGACATTCATTCATTTTGATTTCTTCTTATTCATTTGTAATTTTGTTGTAATTTTTTGTGTAGAGAGTAGTTGAGTGCTTAGTGAGGAAAGAGATTGCTTGGAGGTTTTGTATTTTGTTAAGAGCTTGTGAGAGGCTAGGGTTGGAGATAGGTTGAGTTTAGAAGGATCAGCAAGTGTGACTATGGGAATTTATCTTGGGAAGCAACATAATCTTTGGAATGATAATTTCAGGCATGTTGATTTTACTACTCTATTCTTCTTATGTTGAATTTTTATTTGATTACAAATGTAAATGTTTGAGGAAAATATGATGTATATGCATGTTGAGCTTGCATGAACAAACTTAGGCTATTTCTTATTTTGGATAAGCTTGCATGATCTTTGGTGAAATCTTATTCTGGTGAACTTACATGATATTTGGTGAATTCTTATTTGGTGAAACCTTATAGGTTATTATATATATACCTATTAAGTTAGAAATGTTGTGTTTTCCTTGCTTTATAAATATAACCATAGAATTACTACTGTAATATCTATTTTATTATAAACCATGTGAATTCTTGCATGAGGAATGATGTAGAAATGATATTACATTGGAGAGTTATGCTAAAATTATTAGTGTGCGAAGTCATGGAAAACTTTATTGGATTTATGGTTTGATCATGGGAAAGGATAATCCATAGGTTGGGATTAACCTTTATGGTTGGTTAGATCACTTGATTGTTTCATTACCTTTTGATTGAATCCATAAATTAGGATTATCCTATAAGGTTAGTTTAATCATTTGATTGATGCATTACTTTTTGATTGAAGTCATGATGGGTTGGGATTAACCTATGTGACCAGATTGATCGCTCGAAATTTGTATACCTTTGAAATGAAGTCATTTATTGTTGAGTATGGGTTATAGTTTTGAATAGAGTCATTTAATGTTGAGATTATACTTTTGAATAGATTCATTTAATGTTAAGACTATACTTTTGAATAGAGTCATTTAATGATGATATTATACTTTTGAATGGATTTATTTAATGTTGAGATTATACTTTTACGGATCATGAGGTATGGGGATGTCATTTATTTGGAGCCTTGTATTGAAATTTTCTATTTGTGATGTTAAGAATACTTGGGTGATTAACTTGGTTGCTCCTGGGGTTAGGATAATATGTGGATGGGAGAAACCTAGTTGGTCACTTGGTTATGTGAATATGTATGGTTAACTTGGTTATTCTTGGGGTTAGGATAAATCTGTGGATGGGATTAATCAAGTTAGTCACTTTGTTATCTTATCACCTTTTTGGTGTAATGTGTGTTATGGTTGAAAAGAGTATGAATGGTCAAATACCAAATCGAGCTAAGGTTTGGGTGAACATAAGAATTCACTTTTGAGTGAATGATTATATCAAACTTTGGCCAAAGTAGTATAATGCCACTATTTACACGGTCGGTTCACTATGATCCAAGTTTGCATACTAGGTAGGGAATGTCATACATGTAGGTTGTAGCCAATGTATGGTAGCTCTAGATATGTAGGACACAACACCATGCTCATGAAAGGCTAGTATTATGAGGTTACCAACCCAACCTCTTCCTCAAAGGGAGGGCCATCTTACCAATTAGGTAGATGTGTGATGGAGTGCAATTAGTCCATTGTTTACAGAAAAGTGCTTGAGTGATACTCTCTCTCATACAGTTGGTGGTCGAGATTTGAGGATGTATGCATCAGTATTGGGGACAACTAGAATGTATGCACCAGTAATGGGGACATCTATAATGTATGCACCAATTTTGGGGACATCTAGACCATTTTTACTCTATTTCATTGAGCTCTTGGAAGCTATGTATGTATTCATGAATCTCTATCTTTATAGAGATTGTAATTTAGAAAAAAATTATGATTACATGGGATTATGTAGTTTGGAATCGTTACTTGGGATTCTCTAATGTTTCTTTGTAAATGGAATGGGAAAGTTTGAAATAGGATAATTTCAAATGTGCATATTGTTATTGAATTAGAAAATAAAATATATATATTATTACTAAATATTGGCATCATAAAATATTCACCTATGGGTCAAATTTAGGTGAAAACTAAAGGTAAAAAAATCGGGAATGTTACAACAAGGGCCCATAAAATGGATAAATTTTGAAGAAGTGAGATACATCAGCCACCATAGCACTAACAAGGCTATGTTTCAATCTTTTATGAGTCTAAACCTACATCTAGGGCTTGCCTCATCAAACCTGTGGATGTGTAGAATCAATAGGAATAATGGAATGTGTCACATGTATACTAATCCATGACCAACACTGGCTCTCACCTCATCGGACCCACAAACATAGAGAATCAAGCTAAATTCTACCAAATGTCACCCTTTTGTGAGTCTACAACTCTCATCTCCTTCTGCGACTAAGAGCACATGTAAGTGCATAAACCGATAGAACCTCGCCACTTGTGGAAGAATGGACCCTAGAGTAAGGTAATACATGTGGACCACTTAAGTTATTTATTTTTTCATTTGTGGGAAAGGTTAAAAATGGTTGCTAAGTATAGGAGGGTTTAGTAAATTAATGAATAAAGAGGGGATTGAACACAACTTAAGATACTAGGAACCTAGCTAACTGTAAGGTTCAAGACCCTAAACTATCTCATGAACAATAACTATTAACTCATTTTCACATAAATATATAAATGAAATGAGACATCTTCAATATACACAAATGAAACATTACATCTCGATGTAAAAGTGTTTAATCTAGAATATTAAGTACAAGAATAAATTACATCATCACATGAAGTACTATCTAGCCAAGTATTAAAGAATACAAGATATAATGTATGTAAGAATATGACTCAAGCTCTCATGCCCATCTAGTTATAACAATACAAGTAAATATATAAAAGTATCATAATCACTGAGTCTTCAACCGCCACTAACCCAATGGTCATCCACAAACCAAGAGATGAGAACTATCATATAGGTGTAGTGCATAATCTAGGTAAAAACACATAATATATGATATACAAAAGTGCAACTCAGGCTCTCATGCCATATAGTCAACTAAGTAAACCATTTGGAAATATAAATACAAATAATTACATAATAATGATAAGAGAACATAATCAATATAGTCTTTGACTACCATTAACCCTCATAGTCATTCACAAGTCTGAGAGAAGAGAACATGGCTCAAGTAAATTTTCTCCTAACCATGAAGCTTACGCTTCCCCAAATTTCTTCCTACTCGAAGAATACCTGACCCTACATGAAATACCTAGCAACCTAGAAAAAATAAATAGGAGAGAATCTCGGTGCAACCTAATATATCTACATGCATTTCTAACATGAATATGCAATGGCCTACTATCAAGACATGACAAAGAAACATATCAATAAATTTTCTAGGTAACATTCATCTATTTCAATGAAAACATGGCTTTGGCCAAAGCACTAGAATAAATCGAAAGATCCCAAAAAGAGGATTGACCTTCTATGTTGGTCCATATTCAACATCCTATCCCAGAAGGTAAACCCAATTCACATATATAATAACATACATATCCAAAGATCATAAAAATAAATACTCTTTTTCCTTTCACACAAATTATTATATGAACATATTTCATTATTTCATATTTTCATGCATTAATGACGGTAAAATATATAATTGACATGCATTTCACTTTTGACATGCAACTTGACTATTGACATGTAATTTAATTATTGACATGCAACTAGTTATAAACATGCAAATTGATCTTTAATGATATTTCTCAATTTCATGCAATAACTAAAGTATATGCATTACTATTTTCATTTTCTTGCAATGCTAACTAAGTTAATGTCTTGCAAGTTTAATTCATAAGAAATATGTTTGTAGCATGTGATGCATATTTCTGCTATTATATATACATATAGTTATATGTATGTATATATATGTATGTATGTATGGTTATGTATATATGTACATATATATAACTAAATCATAGAAAAAGGGAAACTCTAAGATTTGACCCTAGGGTTTATGCACTTTTTCTAGATGTGTCATTCATTTATTAGAGATTTGATATGGTTTGAGTGATTTGATGGATTTGGACAAGGTATGAGATTGACTTATAGCCTGAAAGGTGATTTAACCTACCATTGACCAAATTTGAATTGACCTAATTATGAAATGCAATGATCTAATCAATTTAATGATGCAAATTGTCACTTTTATGCAAAAATAATAGATCTAGAATATCATAGAGGAAATTTGGACACCAAAAATAGAAAGGGGAGGACACTATGCACCTGTGATATAAGTTTCAGCAGAAATTATCTAGGCTTTGGTTCTAGGGGCGCCACTATCCTATAGGGATTTTCAGATTTTTTTTTGTAGTCCTTTGATGTCGGATCTATACTTCTCTTTCTAGCTTGCAAATTGCCTAAATTGCTTTCAGATATTTTTGTAATTGATTTTTTGTGGGTTGTCAAGGACTAGGGTTTCGAATGCAACAATGAATAAAGTTTCTTCAAACTTACTTTGATCCTATTCAACCTATAACCTGCACATTCACAAAGAGGAAAAATGTTTTTTTCCATTTTAGGGGCTTACCTTAGTCAAACCCATTGTTAGTGTTTCCACTTCCACAATGGCAATGTCAATAATAAAACCGATAAAGGAAAGGAAGGAAATGATGAATGAACCACTTGTTACAACTCACCACCCTTCAATCGCTTCCTTGAAGGATTGAAGTCACACACATCACTTCAAGGATCTTGGGTCTTGCTTGATAGATTTGCTTGAATGCTTGGATGCTTGAATGTTTGAATGCTTAGAGACCTACAACAATGTTAGCCTTCACAAAGCAACATGAAGATACATAAATTTTGACATGATGTTGGATCTTGAATTGCTGCAATAAAATCTTCAATGGTTGGTCTTAACTTGTTGAATAATGCTCTTGATGATTGCTTTATCATAAACTCTTTTCAATGTTCTCTAGATGATTTGAAATGATATAATAACTAGGTATTTATACACTATTATTCTAATTTTTGAAAATTTGATCCTAATAGCCGAATTTAGATATTCAAATTTCAAATAATAAAGTGCCACAACCAACATATTTGAATTTAAAGCCAAAATAGGGAGACATAGGCACCTTAGGTGCCAGTTTCCCAACCCTATTTTGCAAATTTTTAAGTGATAGGTACAAAGTATTAAATGAGAGCATTTATTTTATGCTTGCAAATTATCATAAATTGTTATAAATTGGGCCACATAATGCATAATTAAAGAAATAAGGATCTTAATTAGGTCCAATAAATTAACGGAGATAAAACATAGAGTGAAATTGTCAAGGGTGACAATTTGTGATGCTACATTTAGCCCCCACTTTAGTGAGAGTATGAACTTACACTCAAGCTCACACTAAAGTAGAGAAATATATGTCAAAAGGGGTTCAAATGTACAAATGTTGAAGAGATATGATGACAAAGGATCTAGGGGGAGAGCTCAAGCACCCGGGATCCAAGATCCCATGGAAAACTAACATAATCACAAAGGAACATGCATACATATGTATGATATACAGCAAGATAAAATACACAAACAAACATTTCATAAAACATGAAGTGTACATGATGAAAATGCATGGCACAATATAATGATGAAGAAAAACAATCATGAAAACACAAAGAAGACACACAAAAGACACACCAAAAACACAAGGTTAGTACTAAAATATTCAATTCAATAAGGCAAAGAGACCTCAGTCTTAAGTTGTCTCAAATACCAAACATCATCCATCAAATAAATGTTATCTCCCATGAGGATTGAATTCATACACATCACTCATGGAATACATGGCTCTACTGGAAAGAAATTTGTATTATTCTTGGTGGTCATGTTAAAATGCGTTCATGACTCACACAATAGAAAAGTCCAATATTTGCTAGGTGAATCATGAATCAGGAGACACACAGGCTAGTGAAGTCTGATATTCACTAGGTGAGCCCCCAAAGCAAGTAGAAAAATGAGAAAACACACACTAGATTTTCAAGGTGTGCCCATAATCATACCAAGAGTTATACTCTCTGATAACCTTGATAAAATGCTACAAAAATTATCAAAATCACCAAGTTTGGCCCCTATGAAAAAAGTGATCTCAAATATTGCCACATGGCTGGCAATCTGTATTATGCTAGGTTCCATGAAAATAAAATGGTTGAATATGGCTAGCAAGTTGTATTATGCTAGGTTCCATGACTATTGACATGTAATTTAATTATTGACATGCAACTAGTTATAAACATGCAAATTGATCTTTAATGATATTTCTTAAAATGAAAGGTAACAATCAAAGGAGGTTTGCTTAATACATGAAAGGTCACACCTTGGGGAACATCACACTAGATATTGCCACCAAGAGAGGACTAGCCAACGAATAAAAGATTCATGTATTAGGGAATACTAAACATAGCATTACCACCAAGAGGAATGTCACATGCTGAGAAAAGTCACACTTATGGGACATCAATCCTAATATCACCACAAAGGAGAGACCAACATAAATCAAGAAAGCCACACTTTGAAAAACAAAGTCACACTTCCTATGAGATGTATGCTATCTTCACTAAGAAGGGACTATGCAAAAAATGAGTGAGGGACCATTTCCCCCCCCTTAAAATATTAGTGTACTTGCTACACTAAATTTTTAAGGAGAAATAGAGGGATCCCTTGATACACCCCAATTGTGTAATTACTATTTACTATTACTATGTAGGGTAAAATGTGAATGTAATGTGAATTTTGTAGATGAATAAATTATTCTTGCACGTTGTTATCAAAATAATTATGAATAAATGCTATCTCATTTAAATGATATGTGAAGAAATGCATGTATGTGAAATGGTAGGTTTTTGAATTAATATTCTAATTATGAGATGTATTATGTGTAATGCATATTTTGTTGAATAGCTGACTACCTTGGGCATATTTTGGGAATGTGGATGTAGGTATATGTTCATTCCTACAAGCAGAGGGGCAGTATCACTTAGGAGAATATCTTGGTCAAGTAACCAGTAACGTAACCTATTTGAGCTTATTCACACACTCACAATAGATTGGTTGAGTCTAGTTATTAAGTTGGGAAGTGGTAAGTCATCCTTAGAGTAATGTGTCTACATTACTAAGAGTCTTGATTACTATTGAATGCATGCTTGAATAATGTTTATCTGTTTGAGCTTGTGAGTCCTTCCTCATGTTATTGTGCTTGTTTGTGTGGTTGAATGAGTATTGGGATATATGCATATGTCGACATACGCGTACGATGGATATAATGGGATGTCCATACGAGTATGATGACATATGTATAGAGATGCATATATGTATGTATAAATTATTGATATGATGCTATAGTCACGTAGGTCATGATCATTCAAATATTGAATGGATCATTTGACTATCATGTTGCTATATAGTATATATATATTTGTATATATATAATACACACATAAGCGTAAATGCTTAATACATGAGTGTGTGTGTATATATATAATATATTATTATTATGTGAAGATTATCTTGTTGTATTATTTTGTATATATAATGCATATGTACTTGATTGTCATGGATATGTATAAAGATCTCAGTATTTATATACACATATACAAATATATATATATGATACAACATTAATGCTATTCATTGACATATATATATATATAAGTATATGCACATATATAATATATATGATAATTTATGGCTGAATTCGAATGAGTATATATATATGAGTGTCTATAAATACTATGCTTAAGTGCCTATAAAACATAGAATACCCATATTTTGAGGTTGTGCAATATGTAAGTGGAAGCAAAGCTTCATAGCATATTATAAGTAAGCAAATCCATGTCTTGTATGCCATGTAAAGACTTTGTGGAGATATAAGTTTGTATGCTTGACTTAAGACTTAAACTATGAAGTGGCGTATAAATATATATGGTGTAGTTCTTTGACTCTATGTAAATCAGCAGTGCATATATACATATGCTTTGAAGTTGATTATCATTGGAAATGATAATAGGCTGATTATAAAGTATTTGTGACTATGCTTGAGAGGCCGACTATGAGATACTTATGACCGTGCATAAAAGGATGATTAGTTAGCTTGTTGTCTAATGCCATAAAGGTGAATATTCTACAAACCCATACACACCAATAAGTTGATATAAAAGAGGAGACTTGGTCGATGCCATATTATGGTATGTATTTGACTTAGTAAAACCTATGAAGCCTTTTCATCTGATTAATATCTGTAGCAACTAAATACATGCTTGTATATCAAACAATAGGTCAATGACTGAGTCTATGTAATAAATGAAGAGAAGTCAACTCAGGGGAGACCAATTCGATGTATGCTATGTGTTTCATACTTGATGAGTGATTGATTCTACAATAAGAAACTGCACCAACTTGGTAGAAGATTATTGATTCTTTGGCACCACCTTTGTTTTACATTTCCATTGTGAATGCAAGTTGAATTCAATCATGTGATGGTTTGAATTAGTCTTATATTACATTGTCAATCCACAAGTTGACCTGTAGTTTTGTTTAGTTGAGTAAGAGCTTATATACGTGCCACATTTTAGTTGTGGTTTATGTGTTGTTGTGCATGCTAATTGCTGTCAAAACTCATTCCTAAACTATAGGCTAAGTAGTATCCAAATTGTTGTATAAATAGTGGAGCTAGTTCACTTGTTTGGGACGCATTCTTTGAGCATGTTTCTACATTCTATTTGCTTTCCTTTCTGTATTATTTTGCTTAATACAGTGAGTGATAGCTTTGAGCATTAGAGAGATTTTATTATTATTTTGAGAGAAGTATTTTACCAACTTGAGAGTTAGAGGTTATTGTGACTTTGTTGGAGAGAACGGAACTAAGCTAGTTGTTGTTTTGGGAGATTTGTGTTGCAACAAGTCAATTGGAAAGCATATTACATGCATGAGGGTAATCTTCCTTTAATTGTTTTATCTTTTGAAAGATTATTTTTTGTTTGCTTTAACTAGCCTATTGTGAATACATGCATTTGGAGAAAAGTATTGTTTACTTTGAAAGAAAGTAGAAGCTGCATATACTATTTTTGAAATGCTTGTAATTACTCCATAATAGGAGGATTATGTTTATCATAAGTATTACATACTAGATATGAATAAACATGGGAAGCATAAGGCTTATTCATAGATTAAACCCTTTTAGTCAAAGAGGTGATACCCTCGAATGGAATCATCTAATGTTATGACAACTCTTCGATTGAGGCCATGCATTGTGTTTGTATTTACTCCATGATAGGAGGGATGTTTTTCATAGGTATTAATAGTATGCTAGATATGATTCAACATGGGTAGCTTAAGGAATACTCATAGCTAGATATTTGATTATGCTAGATGGCTAGTAGGTTACTCTTGAGATTGTTGTCCAGTGAAGGGAGGGAACTAGTACTTTTCTTAATGAATTGTGTTACCTTAGATTTGTGTTAAAGAGATAGGTTATCCTAGGGATTAAGCTTACCCGTGGAGAGGGATTACCTAAGCATAGATATACTGGCCTTAATTCAAAACAAGCTTGCTATAGTGAAAGTGCATGGTTGACCTTCACTCGAAGTACTGAGTGAGAACACTTTGGCCAAAGTAGTGTGATTTCTTGGGGCTCCACTGTTAGTTCATCATGTCCATTTAAATGCATTAGGGTTACCTAGTGTAGGGTTATAAATCATAGTCATGCAGGGCACAACACTAAGCTCGTGAGGGTTTGTCATACGGGGTTACCCAACCAATCTCTTCATTGAAGGGTAGGGCCATCTATCATTGATAGATGTGTGGGGGACCACATATGAGTCTAGGGTTGGTGAAAAAGCACTTAGAGTGATGCTTCTCCTCCTCAACAGGTGACAGAAGACCAATGGTTTAAAAGGTCTATTTCTGGACCATATATATCTTATGCTCTAAAGCTCAATGGAGTTGTGGTTGTAATTGTGTACATTCTTGGAATATTTTAATTTGTGAAATTATTATATTAGAGTTGAATCCTTATTGAATATTGTATGACATCTTTATTCAATATGATATCTATGTTCTGGGGAGATTTTTAAAATTACTTTGGAATGCAATGACAAATTAGAATTTGTGTTATTTCAATTATGCATGTAATTTACATTATGGGAAGAAATAAATTTATTGCTATGTCATGGCATCATGATTTATTCGCTTAAGGTGAAAACATTAGAAATTTTACTGTGAAGAACACTGGGGTTGTTACATCCCTTGCTAAAAGGAATGCACCTAGGACAAGGCTACTTAACCCCTTGGCCCCCAATTGTAGGGACAAAGATGAGCCAAAATGGATGATAATATGTTGCTCCTTGTGAAATGAAATATGATTGCATAAATCCAAGTATTATACCCTCATGAATGGTAGTGAGCATTTTATGATACTACAACTACCACATAACAAAGAGTAGCAACTAATGGTATTGATTATGATGAGTAGATGAAGTATTAGTCATACCCAAAAATTCTCCTAGGGACTCATCAATTTGAAACATACCTAATGACATATTCCCATGTAGTGTCTATTAGTTTAGGATGCACCAAGGTTAAAGTTGGCTTAGAAGAACCTTGCATGATGGCATTAATATTGAGTGAAGGTTTTTTTTATGCTTGCATTTCTTTCAAAGGACAATATACAAGCCCTCTTGTTATTTATTGTGTCTTAGGATCTATAGGAACATGAATGCCATGCTCTTTTGATCCACATCCTTTTCCATTATAACCAAATTGTTTCAAAAGTTGGTAACCTCTTGCACAAAGTTTGTCCATTTTTTTTTTAGGAAGGTGGATTCTCATAATCACTTTCATCATAAGTGGGTGTGTTTTGTATCTTCATGTTTGCTAGAAGTTATGTAATCGGATGCTTTTGATGATTCAGTGATAGATTGTGTTGATACCATGGTGGCTTCTTTCTCTTTTTTTGATTTGTGTGTAATATTGTATTCCCCCATGGATGTAGGTGTTAAATCTAATGAGCTCCAAAAATCATCCAACAACTCTGTCACATTTGAAAGACACTCATATTTATCCTCGACTTGTAAAGGTTTCACTTTTGTTGTTGATGTTAATGTGCCAAGAGGATTCTTTGTTCCTATTTCAGTTTGTAAACACTATTCATATTTAGGGTCAACTTTTATCATGTAAACCTTATTGTTGTAAGTGCATTTCAATATACGGTGTAGCGTTGAAGGCACTGCATTCATTTCATGAATCCATGGCCTACCCAAGAAAATATTATATATGACAAGTCATAGGGCATCACATGGATGGGAGTTTGCAATGCAACCTTTCTGACTTTGACAGGTAATGTTATCACACCAAGTGGTTGCTTACCCACATTATCAAAACCTTTGATAGATAAATCCATGGGTTGAATTAAAGTTTTTTCTGCTCCAGTTGTTTCCAAAAGACTCACACTACAAGCATTTAGTCTTGAAATTTTATCAATAAGGGTAGATCTAATCCCAACTCTATTAATAATAGCCACTATCATTAAAGCATCATTTTGTTTTTTTCTTTTCCAAAGGAGGTAATTCACTTTGATGAAAGAAAATATCCAAATTAGGTTGATTCATATTCTCAATCAAAGTCGTCATATCATTTGGTTGCACACTAGGAGAGATAACAATGTTTTGCAAAGCCTTTTGAAGCATGTCATGGTAAGCAGGTGATGTTTGAATCAAATCCCACAAAAATATCTTAGCAAGAGTGTTACGAAGTTGCTCAAAAAGATCAAATTCTTTACCACTACATTGTGAGATGTTAGGTATAGGTGGGAGATATGGTTGAGGGAATGGAATGGAAGTTGGTGTTTGTTGTGGTTTCTTATTGTATCTAGTGTTATATGTGTGAGCTACAATATGATAACTTGGTTGTTGTGACACATGGTTATTACTAATTTGTTTAGCACCTGGAGGTTTAGGAGTTCCTATGATGAGAGGTGACTTAGGAGGTCTAATAATTAGGGGACTTTTAGGAGGCCCAATAATTAGAGGACTCTTAGGAGGTCCACAAAGAGTTTGAGGAGGTCCAATAATTAGAGGACTCTTAGGAGGTCCAAAATTAGTTTGAGGAGGTCAAATAATCAAAGGAGACCTAATAGTCACTTGTGTGTTCATAACCTCAACAAAGTTAACTACTTGTTGATGATTTTCTATGGAGGGGGATCTAAGGTGACCTTATCATCTTCATCAAAGCAAGAGCTCTTACTTTATTTTGAAAGAAATGTATCAATGATTTCATCCTCTTGTGTGATAATATCTTCCCAAGTGGGAGAAGCATTGGGGGAGGGACAAACAAGATTATCATGAATCTCAATGATTGGATCTTCTAACACCAAGATACCTTCATCACAAGTAGGAGAGGTATCGAGAGAAGGACAACTATGATTGTATCCTTTTTTCCAACAATATCTTCCCAAGTAGGAGAGATAGGGGAGAGAAACAAATAGGATTCTCATGACGTTTGGTGATTGGATCCTCTAGCACTAAGATACCTTATTCACAAAAAGATGAGGTATTGAGAGAAGAACAACTATGAGTGTCATGAGTGTCCATGCTTGTATCTTCTTGCACCAAAACATTCTCAAAAGTGGGAGAGATATTGGGAGATGAATGATGAAGATTAGGAAAATGTATATTAAGAAATATATCAATGATTTCATTCTCTTGTGTTATGATACTCTCATAATTAGGAGAGATTTTGGGAGAATGACTAACATGCATGTCAATGATTTCAATTTTCTTCCTTAGATTATGCTCATAAGTAGGGAGATTACAATCATACAATCAATGTGTTACCCTATGAAAATCACATTTTTGAAAAGGAAACATGTTTCTACTTTCCTTACAAATGAAATGATCAAAATCAGTCAGTTATGTAAACAAAATTACAAAATAGAGGCCACATCTGAGTAGAGGACACGGACAGGGAATTGCACATAAGACTTTAGGTCATAATGTTTGGACAAGGGTGCCTAGGGCACCTATGTCCTACATAGGTTTTTGTAAAATTAAAATTTTCATTGTGTACTATGTTGTTTAAGGATCTGAAGTTTGTGTGTAAATTGGTCGAATAGTGAGTTTTTCCATAATTTGCTTAGTTTATGATAATGTAATTCAAAATGCAAGTATGCAAAAATGTTGAAAATGCTTGAACAATAAATAATAATGTAAATGTTATTCCCATATATCTAAGATGAAAAAATTAACTAAGTCTGATATGCTAAATCTGAAAATGATGATGTGAATATGCTTTTTGAAAGAAATAGTGCAAATTTTCACTTTTTTAGCTATATGCAAGACATCTAAATGCATGCAAATGATACTTTCTATTTTGTTTTCAGATTTTAAATGACCTAATGTAGATTTATGAATACAATTTTAATATAGATCTGAGCTAAAATGATTGACATAAACCCTATTACAACCTACAATGCAATATGATATGCATTTTTTTGAGTTTTTTATGCTTTTTATGATGCAAAATCGATGCCTAAATGAAAATTGCAAAACAATGCAATTCAAAACCTAGATCTAGGATGCAATGCTTCAGATTTTAGAAGGTATATAGTGTTAACATGTCAAGTTCACCAAAATGAAACAAAGAAAAAGGTAAACCCTAAGATTTGACCCTAGGGTTTATGCACTTTTTCTAGATGTGTCATTCATTTATTAGAGATTTGATATGGTCTGAGTGATTTGATGGATTTGAATAAGGTATGAGATTGACTTATAGAATAAAAGGTGATTCAACCTGCCTTTGACCAAATCTGAATTGAGCTAATTATGAAATGCAATGATCTAATCAACCTAATGATGCAAATTATCACTTTTATGTAGAAACAACAGATCTGGAATATCATAGAGGAAATCAGACACCAGAAATTAAAAAGGGGGGAACATTGTGCACCTATGATATAAATTTGAGCAGAAATTGTTAGGGCATTGGTGTCGAGGATGCCACTATCCTATTAGGGATTTTTCAGATCTATTTTTACAACCCTTTAATGTTAGATATGTACTTTTGTTTCCAAATTGCAAACTATCCAAATCTCTTCCAGATATTTTTGTAATTAACTTTTTGTGGGTGTCAAGAACTAGGGTTTTGAATGCAATAATCAATAAAGTGTCTTAAAAATTCCGTCGATCCTCTTCAGCCTATAACCTACACATTCACAAAGAGGGAAAATGTGCCAATTTAGGGGCTTACCTCATTCAAACCCTGTGTTAGTGTTTCCACTTCCACAATGGAAATTTCAATGATAAAACCGATAAAGGAAAGGAAGGAAATGATGAATGAACCACTTGTTACAACTCACCACCCTTTAAATTATTAATGGAAATTTCAATGATAAAGTCGATAAAGGAAAGGAAGGAAATGATGAATGAACCACTTGTTGCAACTCACCACCCTTCAAATTATGGCTAAGGAACAATGATCCTTAGTAATTATAAGTATTTCATGTAAATTTTCATGCCTCTTAGATGTAGTTTGAGCTTGTAATACAAATCATGCTTCTTATTCGTAAGCAATTTAACTACTAGTTGCATTGATCAAGGCAATTAAAACAAATTCTAAATATTTCAATTGTTGCATGGGGTCAAGTTATTTCTTATTTAATATTTCTTTAATGTCCCATGGGAAATTCAATAGTTGAGTTTTAAAAATGCAATGGGCATGGAAATTATATCACACCATCAGTTAAAGGACGATTTATTTTCAAACTACAATGCATCTTCTTTTTTGTGATGGACAATAAGAGTTGAGGGACTCTTTAAGCCATTTCAAAAAAATTAATCAAGTTGCACCCACATCCAATGCATTATGAAGGGTTATTATTAATGTTTGAAGCATTTAAAACATGGTAAAAGTCTTTGAGAACACCATCACATGTTCCCTCATGCTCATTGTGTCCAAATATGTGCTATGGTGAAATTGGGTACTACAATCAAATGTTGATACATGGGGGAAGGTTGTTTGAAGGTTTTTAGCTTTATAAACTATCAAAATTTACTACTTTCGCGTCCAAGGATGCATAATAATAAATAAAAATGGCCCAAAAAGTTGTTAAATGACTCACCAATGTCAAAAACATCCAACCACAATTGTAGAAATTTTGGAAATGTTTTAAAACATCCTACCATGGAGATTAGGTACCGCAACACAAAGATAAATATCCAAGGATCTTCAAAAGTGACTTGCACATGTTTTCAATGCCTCAATAACAATTTTGAACTCCCAAATATTCTCTCAAACATCTTATAAAGGTATAAAATTTCCAATATAGTTGAAAACACCATGCATAGGAGTTAGAATACCTTGTACAATTAAAAAACTCATAGAGCTAGCACTAACAATTCTCAATGTTTTGGTATCCTAAGCTAAAGATAATATCAACTATTCTCTTTTAGGAAAGAGGTGATGAAATTTTTTGAGTATCAGATTAGGGAGGCATGGGATTACAATTTTTTTCTTTCTGGAAAATAATTTCAAGTGAAAATGAAAGGAAAACAAATGCAAATATAGGTAAAATGTGAATGATATGGATGCAGTATTTTTTTTGAAAAAACTCCTAACCCATTGTAGAAGAAACTAGATAGTTGAGGGATACAATGTATAATGTTAAGTAGTTTATTACACTTGCAAAGTGAAAGTGCAACTAATAAAATACTTTTACTATAGAGGTAAAAGATTGGATGTGGATGCAGGTGAAGTTTAAAACTTAGCTCTTAGTTTATCAAAATGGGGGAATATTGGAAGATTTTTAAATATCATATGGCATATTCTTGTATACCTATTCAATTACAAAATAAAGGGGCTTATTTTATGCTATATTTCATGCCTCGTTCCAATTTGAGTTGCTTCATTGGCTACAAAAGTAATTTTTTGAGAATTATAAAGGTTGTTCTATGAGTTTTGAGGATTGCACAAGGCTCCATATCAATCTGGGTTGGTATGTAGGCAACTATCAAAGACTAGTGTGCAAGAACCATTCTAAATCCATATGGGAAATAAAACATAGTCTAATTCAAATCTTATTTGCAACTACTTAACATTGTAATATCCATTGGTAAATCAAGAATAAGATATTTTTAATTCTTATTATGCATTATGTCTCCAATTTTATTTGTATAGTTTACGAAACCCTGGAAAATATTTTAGGTACATATTTGATGTATTTGTAATTATGATTTAGTGTGTCATTTAAATAATTTAGAAAAAAAATAATAATAATTCGGTTGTGATGGAGAATCTTTCTAATCCATTATTTAGAGTATACAAGTTGAGATAGGATAATTGAGAATGGGATTCATATTGAGAACTTGAAGGTAGTTGAGTTTTAGATCTCTAACAAGGTTGGAGGGTGCAATCTAAATTCACGCAAATTAGAATTATTATTTTATTATTGAATTTATATGGGGTTGACTCTATTTCTATAGGATTAGGCACCAATCTTAGGTAGACTGCATCTAATTTAAGAACTCTTCTATAAAATAATGAACATATTTCAATAATATAATTTATGAATGGTTTATTTGTCTTCATATAGCTAGAAGGTGCAAAGGATTATGTTTCACACATTAAAAATCTATCATTCCTTTGCTTAATTAGAATGAAGGAAAATGTTTTTCATAAATTATTAGTTCACAATGATGATTAAGGTACAAAGGATCATGCCTACACTTTCTCAACATAAAATCATTTGCTCATACACCTATGAATGTGTCAAACATCCACATATTAATGGTCTATAACTACAAATAAATGTGAGAACAACATAATTATGGATCAATAACATTCAATTATTTTTATTGCATTGTGTTAGTTCGACCTAGTTTCTTCCTTGTGGCATTTTTTGTAAAACACTTTCATTATATATTTATACCCTCATTAGGATTACCCTCCTAAGTCCTATGGAGCTCAAAGTGGATAAGATTGGGCCTAGTCTTGTCTCATTGGATTTTAATTATCCTTGGTTTAATCATAGGGAAAATCTTTACCTAAATCATTTTGATCCTTAGGTCTAGGTATTGTGTTATCTCTTAGAATTGAGGGTAGCAAGAGAAAGAACCAATAAAAGGAAAACTAGCTAGGGAGATTTTGGTTAGTTCAAAATTTCTTGAACTCATTGGCATAAAAGAGGGAATAAACAAATATAAAAAGGACAATTTGTGTACCAAATATATGGGAGGTGCAAGAAACACTTGAATATTTGACATATTCCAAGAATAAGTAAAATATTCAACTACAAAGGAAGAGTTAAAATTCAAAGAGGAGAAGGTGTCGAGGGATTTGGAGGTTGAATAACCTCTTGAACATTAAACATGGTTCAAAAAGTGGTAAAATTTATAACATGGTTCAAAATATGAAGAAATAATAAATAAAGTGTAGAAATGGTTAAGGAAAAGTCATGCTAGCAAGTTCATAATTTTTTGAACTCTCCAACATGGTTCAGAAATGTAAAAAAGCTCAAACCCATTATAAAGGTAATATTTAATGTCTTAAAAGGGAAAAAAGGTTCCTTGTTAATTTTCATGCCTTTTATTCTATATGTTGTGACAAACCATGAATGAAGTAGATAAACTTACACATCCCATAACAACCAACATAAATGTAGGGGTCGTCATAGGCTAAAGAGGAATACTCTCCTATCCCCCATAGGAACTTTTAGGTACATCAAGCCATGGATTCTAGTGTTCTTCAAAGCTAATGACATCCCCAACAACATTGGAATCCATCATAGAGGAAAAATTAGAGGATTCTTGGTACTACCATGGATTGACTCACTTGGCTTTTGTTGTCCATGTAAGATGCATATTGGGAAGCTTTACATTCAATCTAGTGTTTAGGTTTTTTACTTTTGTATGGGAAAAGCTCATCTAGATTGAGTAATAAATCATTTGGTAACATATGAATATGAATGAAATTCAAATTTCTTGAGTTTGTATGTTATCTAGAATGGAAATTTAAATGTATTTTAGGAAACTAATCTAAGACATTACTTTGTTCTTAATTTTGGATTTTCTCTCCATTTTTAAGAGTTATAGAGGATTCGAGGAAGCTCTAGATACACATTTGTTGTATTTAATGATAGAGGTATATTAGTTTGCATCCAAGTGGTGCAATAGAACTTCTCATATTGTGTGTACATATCTCAAATATCCTCTCAATCTAGCATGGGAACTCTAGAATTGTTTTTGGATTATTAAGTAGAGAATGCATTGTTCAGGGTAAAGGGAATTTGAGGGTTTGAGCTCTAAGAGATAGATCCAAATACATGAAATTCACCTAGAAGTTAAGATTTGCATGGTAATTTGGGTTGAATTTAAGCTTGACTCTATGTTGCACTATCATGAGGCTAGATTGATGTCATGCACAAACATACTTTTTTCATCCAATGAAGGTCCAACCTCATGCAACACTAGCAAACCTTACTCATGACTACCATTGCGTACAAGGTCTTTCTTGTTCTCAGACTACGCCTCTAGTATTCAAGTGTCCAACACATAACTTCACTTCACATACACACACGCACCACATAATTGTAGTGCATGTGGGTCCTTCCCATAGATCTCATTCACTCTAGTGCCCCAGGCACTCCTCCTTGCACCCAGTGCAACCTTGTCCACTCCATTTGACTATTGTTGCACCCTACACAACACTTCTTGGTTCTACCAAGTTCTCACCCTTATGTCCCCCACAAGATGGGCTCTTTTTGGAACTCCAAGTCCTCGTATCCATCTAGTGTTCCACACTTAATGCATTCCTCCATGGAATACTCCATAAGTACCCAAGTCAAGCTTACTAACCTAACGACGGATTAGACTCCTTATATCCACCTTTGTTCCTTTGCTCATTTTTGCACCCATCTAATTCATGCCCAACATTCCCAATGTTGGTGCCCCACCTTTTCTTCCTCTATTCCTTGAACCCCTCAAGCCACATTCCTCCATGGGATAGCTAGACTCCCTGAGCTAGCTCCTTGTTCATCTCTACAAGTTCTCCTTGGATAGGCTCCAAACATGTGTCTACATGACCCCATTGGTGAACCCAATTCCTCATACATCCCATACATTTTTACCAACTTCGTGCACACCTCCAAATCCAAGCTCCATGGACTTACTTTAGTTACCTCTCTGAACTTGCCTCATGAGATGTTTGCATTTTGAGTGCTCATATTAGGAACCTATCCTCAATGCCATCTTTCCCCATAATTCCAAGGGACTTAAAATCCTTGAACCCAATGAAACATCTAAATCCTTGAGGAAACCTAGGGGTTTTCCCAACACATCACCCCTCTCAATCCATTGACATGGATACCTGGTTCCACATCCCACACTCACATAGCTCACCCATATCTTTGATCTCCAACCTTATGACATAGACAACCCTCATGTTATTCATCTCCCCACAATGTAGGGCTTGGTTACTTCACTTCACCAATTTTAGGTCTTAAACAACTCCCTTGGAGTCATCCTCCACATTGGATCAATTACTCCACTTCACTAAGATTGGGAATCAGTGTATGCATCCACCAGTAAACCTCACCACCTTGTGATAACACAAAGCATAAATTCTTCACTCCTAAAATTCATGTAGAACACCTAGCTTACCTCAAACTTAGGTGGCGAGATTATTCTTCTTCATCCTTGGGGGAGGTGTCCTTGGTCACCCCATTGGCTCCTCCTACCCTTGGACACCTATGTGCACTCTTGGAACTTGGTTGCTTCAACCAAAACTACCCCCTATATAAGTTATTCGGTTGATTCTCAAGAAATTATAGGTTGATGCCATGGCTAGTCTAACCACTCCAATTTCTGACTTGGTCCAATATCCCTAACTTCTAGCTCTAGGCCACTACACTAATATTTTGTATGGGAAAGTCAAACTCCCCAAGCCTTCCTAAGACCTCCAAACTCTTCCTCTGAGATTTATACTTCAAATTATTTTCACACCATTGGACTCCAAGTCCAACTCTACTAGAATACCCTATTGACCTTATCATTATGCCAATTATGGATCTTGTTCTGACCCTAGTGTGCACTTGGCACACTACTAGAGCACCCTACTAGAACACCCTATGCACCAACTTTGGAACACCCTATTCCACTTCTGAGTCCAACCTAGTACCTATGTTGGAGTACCTAGTTTCAACCCTTGGAACACCCTAGCACTCTAATTTGGAATGCCTTGGTCCACTTTTGGAGCACACGGGACACTCACTTTAGTCCTACTCCTCAAGACCTTGATTTTCACTTGGAGTGCCCATTCCATGAGCTCAAGTACCCTTACATCCTCCCCTACTCCAAAATATGTGACCCTCAATGCTAGTCCATTCTGCTCAAAGCATCCTTACCTGCTTCCTTAAAGAAGACATGTTGGAGAGATTTGTGGATCAATTCACTACATCTAGACTTCTACTTCAAACACCACAACCATTTGCAAGATTCCTACCCTTGACTTCTCCTTGGAAACCATGATTCCAACTCGCCACCCTACACCATGTTGCTTGTCCTTGACACAACAACCACTGTAAGAACCATGTCTTGACTAACCCATTCAGTTATCCATCCCTGATAGACCTCTAAGTACTACATCCATGAACCCTTGATAAGTTACATCCTCTATGACACTTTTGCATCTCTAGGACTCCATGTCTAGCACCAACACAACTACACAAAAACTCCATGAATACAAACCCACTTTAACTTAACCTAGCACCAACACCAATCTCTCAACCTCAGCACTCGAGACTGCTTATCATGCCCTTCTCCTATGGTGAATCCACTATCCCTGATAACTGCCAACATCGACTACTTTCGGCACAACCATCCATAGTGTTACTAGATCAATTCCAACTCTTTGTGAATTGGCATGTGAGAGATCTTATTCCCCTAACTTCCCATTGAATTCTTTGAATCACTCAATTTATTCTTTTTCCTTCAAGAGACCTTCCCTTGAAACCATTTCTCAAAATCATTAATCCCAAATGGAACTCTTGGCCCTTTGTCTATGAAAACCATGGAAATTAAATCTTCATATTTTCCTTGATACCAAGCTATCTTGGTACAAGCCCTACATTATCATCACAGAACCAACCTAGCACCCAAACTCTTGGCCATCCTAAATTCCTAGATCTGGTACACATCCACCACACTAACACATGAAAAAAATGTCATATTTTCTCTACACTAGGGGCATCCTCAACGATACCACCCTTGTCTTCCAACATCTTCTACCCAAGGATCCAATCTTGGTATCCACTGAAAAACCTTCCTACCACCAACCTTGTTGTGCAATTCTATTGTACCTAGCCACCCCAAAGACTTGGCATGTGTTGACTAGCATACCTCTTATGAATTCCCAAGTTCACATTTTCAATCTTCAGCTTCGTGGCTTCCTTTCATTGTGTCACTCTGCTTTCCTATTGATTGATCTCATGGCATGCCCTACACCCATTCCTATCCCCAACAACTCAACCCAGAGGACCAACCTCATGGAATTCCCTGTACCCAATCCTATCTTACAACTTACACCCATTGATACACTTTATGTGTCCAATGATCACTTGGTACTTCATCATAGCTCTTTTTCACCTTCTTGGTGTACTCACAAACTTACCTTGAGTCTACCTTGGTGCACTTCCTTGAAGACACCCTACTCTAGATTGCTTTGAACACACTTAGTTTGCCCACCAAAATCTATTGGGTTACTTTTTCTTCCCATTGTACCCCTTCAAGGAATGCCATGTGCCCAGTTCTGTCTGCAACACTACACCACAAAGCACTATCCAACATCCTCAAAAAAACCTTCTTATTTTTCCAAATCCCTTTGCTATAACTTTGTGAATCTCTTTTTTGTCAACATGACTCTACACGAACACCTTATTTTTCTTCATCTCCCAGACACCTTTTGTGATTTCCCTTGGCAACACCATGTGACAAGCTCTTCTACCTCTTGTGACTCTGCCCATCTTGGTATCCTTCACCTTAGGCCTCACTAGCCACTTTCAATTTTTCCCCAAATCCAATGTCTCGGACATGATCCTACACCCTAAACTTTATGTCCTACACAAGTCCCCCATATCAACTACACTGGATTTACACCCCCCTCTAATGTGCTACTCCAAGAAACTTGGTCCCTGACTTTTGCAACCCTGAAAATGCCAAGACTTCTCATCCAAATTGTTGCAATTGAACTTGTGTTTGGCCAAAGACACAACTCGACACCCATAGCATTGTGGTCCTACCAACTTCCTAGCTTCCAAGGTGATCCTACATCCCCTGGATGAGTCATTATGACCATGTCTCTCCCCTAGACTTCATTTAGGTCGAATTCCTAATAAGATTTTGTTGTGCACATATGGGCTCCAATTGAGCTCATCTACAACCTCTTGTGTTGATGCACCAAAATCCCACTTGGCTAGGGTGCTACTTCATTTGACATGCACCTTTGATTCCACGTAGCTGGCACTCATTTACATCAACTTGGTATCCAAATCTAGATTTACCCATTCCCAACACTAAACCCAGTTCAATACCAACTCACCTCACCTTCTTCACTCCACATGAACTATTGAGGATCCTCACATACAATGTTTCCCTTTTCATTGTACTTAGCATAGTCCATTTTTACTAAACCTGGCTGTCCTTCACAACATAACTATGCAATGAAGGAGTCTTATTCCACCCTCCTAGGCATCTCAAAATCTTGGCATCCCATACTTCCACTCTAGAAACATTATACCCAAATAGCTTTAGCCAAAATAACTACCACCCTAGAACTCAACCATGGACACTTTCCTTCTCCCTCATCGGATTAACCTCTAGATCTCATCCTCCAATTCTAAATCAAGGATCCACGATGGCTACATTTTCACTCTATAGCACTTCCATAGTGAACAAGTCCAACTTATCCACACCTTTGATGACCACACCCTATTGATCACCTGGTCTTCATGCACCTCTTGTGCCAATGGAATGAGGCCCCTGGCTCCACTTCATCATCCCAAATGCAAACCACCACAACTAACTTTGGTATCCTTCATAGTCCCTCTTGACCACTTGGTAGCCCTACCACCTCAACTTAGCTCTCCTTCTAGTCTTTGAGAAACCCTGTTGCTCCTTTTTTCATGCTTTGAACCCAACTATTGGGATCAAAGGAATAATTTTTATGCTCCGATACCAACTGTCATGAGGCTAGACTGGAATGATTCCCAAACATTATTTTTTCATCCAACGAAGGTCCAACCTCATGCACCATTGGAAAACCTTACTTGCAACTCCCATTATAAACAAGCCCTTTCTTATTCACAAACTATGCCTCTAGTATTCAAGTGTCCAATGCCTAACTTGACTTCACACACACACCATGGAAATGGTAGTGTATGTGGATCCACCCAGTGCAACCTTGTCCACTCCACTAGACTATGGTTGCACCTTGTACAACACTTCTTGGTCCTACCAAGTTCTCGCCCTTGTGTCCCCCATAAGATGAGATTTTTGTGGAACTCCAAGTCCTCACCTCCAGCTGGCATTCCACCCTCAGAGCATTCCACTCCATAGCATACTCCCTGAGTACCCAAGCCAAGATTCTTAACCTAGCAATAGGTTAGACTCCCTATATCCACCTTTGTTCATTTGCTCATTTTTGTACCCATTCAGTGCATGCCCAACATTCCTAATGTTGGCGCTCCACCTTGGCCTCCTCAATTCCTTAAAATACTCAAGCCACATTCCTCCATGGGATAGCTAGACTCCTTGAGCTAGCTCCTTGTCCATCTCTACAAGCTCTTCTTGGACTAGATCCAAGCCCATATCTACATGACCTCGTTGGTGAACCCAGTTCCTCATTCATCCCATGCATATTGACCAAATCCATGAACACTTTCAAATCCAAGCTCCATGAAATTACTTTAGCTACCTCTCTAGACTTGCCTCATAGCATGACTCCATTATGAGTACTCATATTTGGACCCTATCCTCAATGCCATCTTGTCCCATAATTCTAAGGGACTTGGGATCCCTAACCCCAATGGAACATCTGACTCCCCAAGGCAACCTGGGGGTGTGCCCACCACATCACCCCACTCAATCTATTGGCATGGATATCTGGTTGCACATCCCACACCCACATAGCTCACCCAACTCTTTGAGTTCCAACCTTCCAATATAGATAACCCTCATTTTGGTCATCTCCCCATAATGTAGGGCCTAGTTACTCTACTTCATGAGTTATGGATCTTGAAAACTCTCCAAAAGTCATCCTCCACATTTCTCAGTTACTTTGCTTCACTGAGATTGGGACTCTATGTATGCATCCACTAGTAAACCTCACCATCATGTAATAAGGTGGAGCAAAAATTCTTCACTCCTAAAATCCATGTAGAACACCTCGCTTACCTCAAACTTAGGTGGTAGGATTATTCTTCTTCATCCCTGGGGGAGGTGTCCCTGGTCACCCCATTGGCTCCTAGTACCACTGGACACCTATGTGCACTCCTAGTACTTAGCTACTTCAACCAACACTATCCCCTTTATATAAGGTATTCAATTGATTCTCAAGCAGTTGTAGGTTGATGCCCTGGTTGGTCCAACCACTCCAATTTTTTATTTGTTCCAATATCCCCAACTTGTGGCTCTAGGCCACTACACTAATGTTTGGTATGGGAAAGTCCGACTCCCCAAGCCTTCCTACGACCTCCAAAATCTACCTCTAAGATTCCTACTTTAAATTATTTTCACAGCATTGGACTCCAAGTCTAACTTTGTTGGAACACCCTGTTGACCATGTCATTGTCCCACTTCTAGGTCCTGTCCTAACCTTGGTGCACCCGCAGTACACCCTAGTGCACCCCTGGCGCACTATTGGAGCACCCTACTAGCACCCTTACTGGAAAACCTTATGCACCAACTTTGGAACACCATGTTCCACTCCTAAGTCCAACCCAGTACCTTTGTTGGAATACCTAGTTCCAACTGCTAGAACACCTTGGCACTCTGATTTGGGATGCCTTGGTTCACTTTTGGAGCACCCCTTTCACTCACTTTAGTCTTGATCCTCAAGACCTTGGTTTTCACTTGGACCATAGATCCTAGGCACCAGTTTGGTGATTGGAATTCAACCATTCACACCATCTAAAAATTAAAAAAAAATTGAAAACCTTTTTATTTATTTTATTTTAGTTTTCCTACCATTTTGCATAGTCTATTGTTATAATCCCTAACCACTGTGAACATGTAATTGATCAAATCATTGGAGGGTTCTTGCATGATTTTATTTCACTCAGTTTGTTATGTTGTATAAAACTACCAAAGAATATATCTACAAACATAAGTGACCAACGTAATCTCAAGTTGCACCATTCAACCTAGCTACATAAAGAGGAGGTCAATGGTTTGAATATAAAGTAATCTTCAACAAAGAACAACTATTAAAGCTAAATATAGAGTCATCTTTGTGTGTGGGTTCATTTAAGTTGGTGGTGATAAGAATCTTAGGTTGAAACACTTTTTACTCTAAATGCCTCCACATTTTGTAACTTTGTTTATTGTTAATGTAACTAGCAATTATAAAAATGTATGTATATTGTGGCACCAATATTTATGCCAAAATGGTAAAAAAAGCATACATATCCTTATTAATAAAAATATGGTTGATTTTTTTTGTGTTTACCCTAATGAGCACTTTGATTTCTATGAACATTGTGTGTTTGTAAACAAAATAAAGAATTTTTTCCCACTTAAGTTGTAAGGAAAAGAGAACATTAAAAATCATCCATTTGGATGTGTTTAGTCTAGAAAATATGGGTTCTATGGGTAAATATCATTATTGTCACTTTTATTGATGATTGTTCTAGATATAATTGCATATTATTTTTTTAATTTTAAATCTAAGCTTTCTCCAAGTTTAAAGAATAAAGGCAATTTTTTAGAACAAGTTTTAAAAAATAAAGGTGTTGAGATCTAATAAAGATGGTGAATATTCTTCTAAGGAATTTGATGATAAGCATGCATATTGATGCAAGAGCATCCCTAGTTGTAAAGCAATCATATATCAACCAAAACAGTTATTTTCTTGCATTGCATTAAGTAGCAATTTTAATAGTTCATTTCGCATTTTATCACATCGTTGTTTCTCAGCTCGCGGTGCAAGATATAGCATCTACACATTGACATCTATCACATATCCAAATTTTACATCATTTGCAATTGTCTGTTGGAATTTATTGCTCTCTGAATTCCACTGTGTTACCAGTTAAAGCATTTGGGGCTAACCTGGTCTAGATTCTTAATGTGGACCTATTCTAGATCATGTGGAGCTTGATTGGACATCATTCAAGCATTTTGGGTTCATTGGGACCTATCTTGGAGATTCACAAGTTAATTCATTTCGTGTGGAGCTAATTCTTCATATCTTAAGGCCAACATTCATATATGATTATTCATCAAGTTATTAACCCTTGTGGCAGACACAAACCTATATTGGGGCTTGAGAAGCATATTTATAAGCATTTTTAATCATGGTAGATGATCAGCTCTAAGTTATATGTTTTAGGATCATTACAATTTCACATAAACCCTTCGGGGGCATGTAATAAGGCCTGTTGGCCAATTGTTTTGTTGAAAGCCCTTGTGGTAGGTTTGTGATCCTTGGATACTCGCCCTTGAGGCATATATTGCATGTAAGGTTATCAATTCAATGAGATTTCATGTTTGCATATCAAATTTCTATGTTATTTCCATTGTGTTGACTCATTGTTGCATGGTTTGGACTATTCCTTCTGAAACCCTCCTATCGTGACTGCACCAAGTGGTATCAAAGCAAGTTTTTGATTCCTGAAGGCATTCCTTGAGGTGAACAAATTATCGAACTGAGGAAAAATGCATTTTTTTTTCAATCGATCACCGATTTTGAGGCAGTTGAAACGCTTGTAGCTAGATCACCAAATTGAGGTAGTTGCACTGATTCAAGGGGAGATATGCCACCAAGGAGAGTGCCTACTCTAGCAAATGTTGCTAGAAGAATTTATGAAATGTTGGAAATGATGCGCAAGATCCAAGTTAGGTTAGATGTTGTTGAAGAAGACTAAAGGCAAGGCCTAAACCCTAGGCAGAATGATGAAAGTGATGATGAAGCAAAACATGTGAATCAATTTGCAGAAGCCCTAGGTGGAGAAGAAGATGAATCAGATCAAGTGAAGATGTTGAAAGCGATCTCAAAGATTGGCAAGCGACCTAGAGTTGAAATTCAAAATTACGTGGGAAATTTGAATCTGAAGAATTGATTGATTTCATAAATGAAATGGAAGAATACTTCGAATATGAAAAAATTGAAGATAAGGGAAAAGTCAGATTTGCAAAAAAAAAAATTGAAAGGTCATGTTGCATTATGGTGGAAAGAAGTTCAATTGGACCGAAATAGAAGAGGCAAAGAAAGAATCATCAAATGGGATAGAATGGTGATAAATTTGAAGAATCAATTCATACCAGCAGATTATGAACTTGAATTGTTGAAGAGATTGCAGAACCTGAGACAAAAAGAAGGATCTATAAAGGAGTACACTGAAGAATTTTACAAGTTGATAATCAGAACCGATCATAGTGAAGCAAGAAAAGAAAAGGTTGCAAGATATATCAATGGATTGAGAACAAACATTCAAAAAGAATTGAGCCTAGTGAAGATGACATCAGTTGAAGAAGCATACCAGTTTGCATTAAAATTGGAAGAGAGATTGAATAAGAAATTTGAACAAAGGCAAAGGAGTGTAAGAGGAAGATTCCAAAAGAATGCACCTCATTCTGGAGAAAGAAGACCTTATGTGGAGCAAAACAAAGATCCAAAACCCTACCAAAGTGAAGAAAATGATACCAATTCATACTGCAAAGGTAGAGAAGATAGAAATTTCTACCACAGTGATAGAGGAGGTCATCATTCTTATCACAATGATGGATTTTGGAGAGATGAAGGAAGATCTCAGAAGACCATTCAAAGGAACCTATTTCAAGTGTGGAGGTGAAGGACACAGAGCATTTGAGTGTCATCAAGGAAGTACCAAAAATAAACCTGAGCATACTGAAAGAGCAACTTATGTGGATGAAGAACATGTTGTATCCCCTAATTTAGTTGGGAAACCAAAGAAAGGTGAATCATTGGTGATGAGGAGAGATTTGATGCATGAAGAGGTGACTGAAGAACCACTGTACAGGAAAAGTCTATTCAGAAACTAGATGTAAGTCTGGGGGAAAGGTATGTAAATTTATCATTTATAGAGGTAGTATTGATAGTCTAGTTTTAGAGGAGATGGTAACGAAGATGAAATTGAAGAGATTGAAATATCCAAACCCCTATAGGATAGCATGGATTCAAGATGAGAATAGGATATTGGTGAATGAACAATGTCTGGTGAAATTTCATATTGGGTCATATAGGGATGAAGTGTTGTGTGATATTATGCATATGGATGCATGTCATTTACTATTAGGAAGACCATGGCAATATGATAAGAAAGCAATTCATGATGGGAGAAGGAATACACACACTGTAACATCAAATCGAAAGAGAATCAAGTTGATACCTTTTGGAGGAAGAGGAGAATATTGAATTTTTTGGCACTGCTAGACTATGTTTGGTAGATGGAAGAAAATGTCTTGATGGATTGAGGCATGAGAACATGTGTTTTGAATTGATTCCAAAGAAAGGAAGTAGTTTGGAGATAGCAAGGAGTGAAGATCTACCAAAAAAAGAAGTTGTAGAATTGTTCATAGAATATGAAGATATCATGTTAGAGAAGGTACTAGATGGTTTACCACCAATTCAAAGTATCAGTAATCATATAGATCTCATAGTGGGAACTAGTTTTTTGAACAAATAAACACATAGAATGACACCAGCAGAGAATGCAAAGTTGAATTGGTAGATACAACAGTTCTTGAGGAAAGGATTGATCAGGGAAAGTGTAAAGAGCAAAACTCTTTAATTCCAAACAATCTTATAATTCCTTTAATAAGTTCATTTCCATTCCATAAAATATTGTAACTCCATTCATTTAAAATTACTTTAATCCAAAAGATTCCAAATATCGACTTAAAGTCTACAATAAGATTCATAATACTTCCAATTAAATTCATAAACGTGTCATCTTACACAACATTTATAATACAAAAACATTGTAAAAGAAATTTACAATTCAAGACTTAGGCATTTTGTTGCCTTAAGTTCTACAATGATCATACAAGAATAAAATATAATAGATATATGAAGAAATATTCATTTGATCTTCAATCCAATTACTTATCTTCAATCATGAAGATGAGAACAAGCTTCGGGCGCTTTTTCTGCCCAACCTCGAAGCTTACGCTTCCCCAAAATTCCCTAGTCATTCAAAGAATACCTGACCCTACACGAATCGCTTAGCAAAAAGAAGTCGACAAGCAAGATGGAATCTGATGTGTGCCTAGTATAACTAGTAAATCCACAAACATTTTCATTTTTCTAATTCATTTAAGAAACAAGCAAGTTCGATAGTAGGATATGGTAGAGAGTTATTTGTATTCCATATATTTCAATGGTCCTTAAGTTACTTGGCCAAGTAAAATTTCATGCACGACAAAATATAGTAGTTTTGGAAAAGCAAAACTACGCTCTCTAAAAACCCATATTCAGCACCCATCCCAGAAGGTAACTTTCCAAACACATGTCATGCACATTCAATTATCAAGCATACATGGTTTTAATGCATTAATATCACAAATTTACATCATAAATAACATTATGTTCATATTCGAAATAGATAAAAGAACACACATTCTTTTGGTTCATTTACTCATAAAGTTCATCTACACTGCGAAATAATCCTTTTCTAATTCATTTCATTTCAAAGTAATTATATATTTTTATTTTACTTTCTCTTCTTTTCTGTTTTTCATATTTCCCTTAAAATAATATATTTTCAAAAACAACATAACACCTCATATTTACTTTTGTTTCGTAAACAATTTTAGAATCATTCCTTGAGAATTATCAAAATCCACTTTTACTTTTCAAATATATTTAAATGCATAGAATTATTTAATCTTATCATTCTGGAAAACATTCAACAATTTTAATTTGTGTTATTTTAATGACTTCATGTTCTTTTTTGGTAATTTCCAATTCTCTGTCTGTATAGTTTAACGCATACAGTTTTCTTTTGGGGGTTTTCTGAATCTAAAAACATGTTGTTTTCGATGAAAATATTTACTAAATGTCATGGAATAAATCTAAAACATATGGTTCTGTGTGCAAATCTTTAAATATACTAAAATAGAATTCTCTAAATAAGAAATATACTGTCTATTCATAGTTTTTTGTTCAAGCTTGTTCTTTCTCTCCATAAAAATTACAGTTTGGTATATGAACTTTTCTTCTAAATTTGATAAAAACAGCAATATGTTTTCATTTGATAAAATAGAAGAATAATAGAAAAGAGTTAAATCATATATTAATTGACTGTGAATTTGGTAAATAATTTTTTATTGAATCTACTTGACAACCTCCTGTAGCTGTTTGTTTCATAAATCTTGCATGTATATCCTTTATTTTTGTTACTTTCTATGTGTGTTTCTCCTGCAGGTTGCTCTTTGTGCTTTAACTGTCTTTCTCTTTATTCTTATTTTCTTCCTGTGTTGCACATGTATTCTCTACAACAGCCTTCTCCTTTCTGTTCTCCACCCCCGATCCCTTCCTTCTCTTTCTTTGGTCTCTCCTCCTTACTTCCCATGCACCTCACACCCCTCATTATTTTCCATGCACTTTACACTTCCCTTATTTCCCACGCACCTGTACTTCCTCCTCTCTGGTGGCCATGCCTTCCTCTCTACTCCGCCTTCCTATTGGCCACGCCCTCTCCTCTTTCTCCCTGCGTATGAGTTTTCAAGCAATCAAACAAAACTCTCTTCCTGATTCCTTCATTCACGCCTTCTCCTTCTTCCTTTCTCATATGTGCATGGGAGATGAGCTATCTAGATCCTCAATTCTCTCTCCCTCCCTTGCGCATGAGTTCAGTTGCATTAAAACAAAAACTCCTCTCTCTTCAAAAACGGATTTTCTTCCTTTTCATATACGCATGTCTTCAACAGATATTTTCTTTTTTTCCTCTCCTTTCTCTTTTCATGCAATTGGTGTAGTTATCCATTAAATTCGATCCACAATATGTGCCAAATTCCCAGCAGTGATGGCCATAACTCAGAGTTTTATCTCCTCGTTTGCATGCAAAATTTGATTGAAAGGTAATTGCTTTCCATTTGTTTACTACTGTTCTCAATTCATTTCAAATTTAAAACGTATTGCATTTATTTCCAATTTCATTAAATAACTAGATTTAATATATATTCTAATTTAAACATATATATTTCTATATATGGATATTCTAATAATTTAGAATTAAAAAGCATTATTATTTTCAACTAAAAATAAAAAAAATTCTATTTTAGTTTTCAAAAGGATTTAAATTTTTCTTTCCACACAATAACATAATATACTCAAATTGGCTAATCTTTTCGCAAATAAGCAATCTTTCCATTTCAAAACAAACATATTCATTTTCACATAAATTTGAGCAATCAGACAAACTTATTAAAAAAATTCAAACAATAATCATCACGAAAACACATTAATAATAACTAAGTGGTGTGTGAGATTCCATCATCCTTATTAACATCTAATGGCTAAAACAACTCTACCTGATCAATGTTCTCACCTTCATTCTCATTCACCTATTTCTGCGTTCACTTGCACTCAATTTCTCATCAACAATGACAAACCCCAAATTTCATAATAATGAATTTCAAATCATTTCATTTGCATTTCAATTTCAATTAATATTAATCATCAATTTCAATAATCAACTAACATAAACATGCAAATCTCATGATTAATAATTGCAATTAAATAATTGATAAAATCAGTATATGATATCCTTCCCCTCTTGGAAGAGACATCGTCTCAATGTCTTATTAATCAATCAATAAGCATAGTATCTCAATTAGTAAAACATAGTATCTCAATCATAATGAAATAATAACTAACATCATAGTTCGCAAATCATAAGCATAAGCAATTCATAGTAGCATCCATGCTATCCAAGTTCACAACATGTGAATCAAAAACCAGAGTATCAAGTATCTCATGCATTAAGCAAATACTATTCTAAGAAATAAAATGAGAAAAATGACGGTCAATCGTCTCAGAATCCTCCCATATAGCACTATCGTCGGTATACTGGTCCCACTGGACCTTGTACTGAGTACTATCCCTGTTACGCAGCTTAATGCTACGCCTGTCTAGGATTCAGACGGGCTCCACTAGCACCACCCTTGGGTCTTGTACCTGTAATGAAC
Source organism: Sequoiadendron giganteum (assembly GCA_007115665.2). Classification (NCBI taxonomy): domain Eukaryota; kingdom Viridiplantae; phylum Streptophyta; class Pinopsida; order Cupressales; family Cupressaceae; genus Sequoiadendron; species Sequoiadendron giganteum. The sequence continues at coordinate 299,518,320 of CM021101.1, forward strand.
GCCAATCAAGTATATGAGATGCATTAGGATGGTATGGTTTCAATAAAGAAACATGGAATACATTATGGAGTCGAGCTAGAGTAGGTGGTAACGCTAGTCTATAAGCAACTGGATTAATGACTTCCAGTACATTAAAGGGTCCCACAAATCTCAGAGCCAACTTTGATGATTTCCCAAATGAGATAGAGCTCTTATGAGGCTTAACCCTCAAAAAGACTTTATCTCCCACAGCAAACTGTCTGAAAGTCTTGTTTCTATCAGCATAGCTCTTCTATCTATCATTTGCCTCCTTCAACCTACCCTTGATCAACTTCATTTGCTCATCCATTTCCTTGAGCATATTCGGACCAATGATGATCCTATCTTCCGTCCTATCCCAACTGATGGGTGTGCGACACTTCCATCCATAAAGTGCCTCAAAAGGTGCCATACCCAACGATGCATGGAATGAGTTGTTGTAAGCAAACTCAACCATTGGAAAATATTCCTCCCACTTGTACTGCTGATCCATGCAGTACATCCTCAGTATATCCTCAAAAACCTGATTGACCCTTTCCTATTTGACTATCAATTTGTGGGTGATATGTAGAACTAAAATTCAATTTAGTTCCTAAAGCTTCATTCAGTGTTGTCCAAAACCTAGATGTCATCTTGATATCCCTATCTGATATAATGGTCTCTGGTACACCATGCAATCAGAATTTCTCTTGCACAAATTTCTTCGCAAGTTTCAATGATCCATCTTTCAGATTCCCAGGTATGAAATGTGAAACCTTCCTTAGCTTATCAACAACTACTAAGATGGTATCATTCCTATTCCTTCTCAAAGTTAATCCTTGGATAAAATCCATACTAATTACTTGCCACTTATACTTAGGTATACTGTGGGGATACAAAAGTCTCGTTGGATGCACATGCTCAGCCTTGACTCGCTGGCATTCCAAACATCTAGCCACATACTCCATAACATCTTTCTTGAGCTTAGGCCAAAAATACAAAGTCTTCAACTCTACTACCATCTTCGTAACTCTTGGATGCCCTGAATAAGGTGCATCATGTACTTCCTCTAGAATCAACCTCCTCAATTCTCCACCCTCAGGGATATACATCCTTCCTTGATATCTCAAATTACCATCATACTCCATCACATATCCATCAAATCTATGATCTAAATGATCCGCCTCTAAGGCTTGCTTGACCCTCTCATAATGCTCATCTGTTGGAAGATGATGGAACACTTGTTGTCTCAAATTTGACCTTGTGGTCAACATAGCAAAGAGATGTCTTCTCCTACTAAGAGCATCTGCAACTCTATTTTCCTTTCCCTTGATATACTCAATACCAAAATCATACTCACTTAGGAATTCAAGCCACCTTCTCTATCTCGCATTGAGGTTAGGCTATGTAAAAATGTACTTAAGTCCTAAATGATCTGTCTTTAGTTCAAAAGGTTTCCCTAGGAGGTAATGTCTCCACATCTGTAATGCATGAACAATAGCTGCAAGCTCAAGATCATGTGGCGCATTATTCAATTCATATTGTTTCAATTTTTTGGACTCATATGCAACCACTTTCCCTTCCTGCATTAGCATAGCTCCTACTCCTTCACCTGAAGCATCTGTAATCACTATGAAGTGTCCATTAGGATCTAGTATAGTCAAAACTGGTGCCGATGTCAACTTCTTCTTTAGAAATTGAAATGCCTCCTTGCACTTCTCAGTCCACTCAAATTTCCTTCCCTTCTTCTAAAGAGAAGTAATAGGTGTTGCTATCCTGGAAAATCCTTCCACATATTTCCTGTAATACCCCGCAAGCCCCATGAAACTATGAACTTCAGTAACACTCTGCGGTGTTGGCCATTCCACTATTTCTTCTATCTTCGTAGGATCAATTGACATTCCCTCAACAGATATGACATGACCCAAGTAGTGAACCTTCTTCTGAAAGAAAGTACACTTTAAAAACTTACCAAAAATATTTCGATGTCTTAGTCGTTGCAAGACTATCCTCAAGTGCTTCTCATGCTCCTCTTCTGTCTTAGAGTAAATCAAAATATCATCTATGAATATAAGCACAAAATCATCTAAACAATCTCTAAAGATGTTGTTCATAAGATTCATGAATGTCGTTGGGGCATTCGTTAGACCAAAAGGTACCACTATGAACTCGTAATGTCCATACCGAGTTCGAAAGGTTGTCTTTGGAATATCCTCCTCCTTAATCCTTAGCTGGTGGTAACCTGATCTAAGATCAATCTTAGAAAACACTGTGGCCCCTTTCATCTGATCAAATAACTCATCTATGCTAGGTAAAGGATACCTATTCTTAATGGTAACCTTGTTCAACATTTTGTAATCAATACACAATCTCAAGGTCCTATCCTTCTTCTTCATGAAGACTACCGGTGCACCCCATGGAGATACACTTGGTCTAATAAATACCTACTTCAGTAAATCCCGCAATTGAACCTTTAGCTCATATAACTCAGTAGTAGCCATTTTGTATGGAGCCTTCGATTGAGACTCAATTCCAGGTAAAAGCTCAATCGAGAAATCAAATTCTCTCTTCGGTGGTAACTCAGTAAGCTCTTTAGGAAAGATATCCAAGAACTCCTTGAGAACTGGATAGTCCTGTGGACTTTGTTGGATATTATCCAAGTCACTCACCAATATAGCATATATGGAACATCCTTTCCTATGTGCTTTCTTTAGCTGCATGGCTGAGATATGTCTCAACTCAAGAGGCTCTTGAGATCCAAAAATCTCAACTGGATGTCCAAAATCATTAAGACAACTCACAATCTTATCCTCACAGTTCACTATAGCTTTATACTCAGTTAACCAATTGATCCCTAGGATCACATCATATGACCCCAACAGTGCTACATATAGGTTAACTTGGGTTTGGAAATCAGATAGCTCTAAATCATTGCAAGATAGACATGAATCTACCCTCTTCTCTGCTCGGTTTCCATATTGAACCATCCATGCATGTGACATATAACTGGGTCTAATAGGTAGCTTAGCAACTACTTTAGGATCAATAAAGCATTCAGTAGCTCATGTATCTATCAAAATGGAAACTGATTGACCAAAAAGCTTACCCATCATCTGAATAGGTGAAGCTTGAAAATCTGCCTGACAGTTGTCAACCGCTGCATGAATCTAGTGTTGCGGTGCTCGTCGATCATTTCCTCCTCACTGACCTCCTACACGCTATGTACAATTGGAGGCATAGTGATCTCCTCCACAATTGTAACATCCACCTCGTGGCCCTGGGTGACCACCTGTCCTGTTCCTGGTATTGGAGAAGTTGGTGTTATTATTATTCACTTTCTTGTTTCCACCAAAGTTTCCTTCTCCTTTTTCCTGAGAGTTTGTTCCTCTCTTTAGATTCCTTGTCTGTTGAATATTGTTACCCCTCTCCTTATTACTATTTTGGAACTTCCTATTTCCAAATCCAGATTTAGAATTCACATTTTTTCTGTAGTTTGCTACCTGTTGCAACTTTTGTTCCTGTTTTATGGCCTTCTCAAAGACCTCATCCATAGTCAATGGATTATGAATATCCACATCAGCTCCTATTTGTGGCCTCAATCCTAGAATGAATTTTTGAATATGGAACGGCTCATCCATCTGATAATAGGGTACGTACTTCTATAGATTAGTGAACCTCTCCCAGTACTGAGTAACGGTCAAACCACCCTGTGTCAGCTTCTAAAACTCTATCATTTTTCTATCAAAGAACAGTTGTGGAAGCCATCTCTTCCTGAAAAGTTGCAAAAATACTTCCCATGTAGTCTCACCTAGTAACAACTTCTTCTCAGTTTTCTCATTATCCCACCAAGTAGCAGCTTCTCCAATAAGTTGATATGCAACCCAAATTGCCTTAGTCTCATTAGACATATTCTTGAGCTCAAAATACTTTTCCATTTCAATTACCCAGGCTTCAGCTCCATCACCGATGGTCTTACCATCAAACTTGAGTGGGGCTACCCTTTTCAAGTCTTTTGCCAACTCCCCTTCAATCCTAGCTTGAGGATTTGGTATTTCTTCAACCCTTGGATTTTCATTGGTGGGTTGCTCCTGATTTTGGGGAATTTTGTTCTGAGGGTTTTGTCCTTCCCTCACTCCTCAAACTTCTTGCTCAAGATTATCCATTCTGGAACCTTACTGATTCAAAATATTGAGAATCTGATCCAACCTGTCATTCTCATTACTTGCAGCAGCTCCTTTTCCTCTTGAACCCATTGTGTGTCAACAATTCATGCATCAAGGAATGTTTCTTTAGCGTAATGGATAAAGGACCCTAGTGTTCAAACCTAGCTCTGATAATGTAAAGAGCGAAACTCTTTAATTCCAAACAATCTTATAATTCCTTTAATAAGTTCATTTCCATTCCATAAAATATCGTAACTCCATTCATTTAAAATTACTTTAATTCAAAAGATTCCAAATATCAACTTAAAGTCTACAATAAGATTCATAATACTTCCAATTAAATTCATAAACATGTCATCTTACATGACATTTATAATACAAAAACATTGTAAAAGAAATTTACAATTCAAGACTTAGGCATTTTGTCGCCTTAAGTTCTACAATGATCATACAAGAATAAAATATAATAGATATATGAAGAAATCTTCATTTGATCTTCAATCCAATTGCTTATCTTCAATCATGAAGACGAGAACAAGGTTCGGGCGCTTTTTCCGCCCAACCTCGAAGCTTACGCTTCCCCGAAATTCCTTAGTCATTCAAAGAATACCCGACCCTACACGAATCGCTTAGCAAAAAGAAGTCGACAAGCAAGATGGAATCTGATGCGTGCCTAGTATAACTAGTAAATCCACAAGTATTTTCATTTTTCTAATTCATTTAAGAAACAAGCAAGTTCGATACTAGGATATAGTAGAGAGTTATTTACATTCCATTTATTTTTATGGTCCTTAAGTTACTAGGCCAAGTAAAATGTCATGCACGACAAAATATAGTAGTTTTGGAAAAGAAAAACTACGCTCTCTAAAAACTCATATTCAACACCCATCCCAAAAGGTAACTTTCCAAACACATGTCACGCACATTAAATTATCAAACATGCATGGTTCCATTCAAAAATCAAACAAATTATCTTTCCAAAACACATGTCATGCACATTCAATTATCAAGCATACATGATTTTAATGCATTAATCTCACAAATTTACATCATAAATAACATTATGTTCATATTCGAAATAAATAAAACACACATTCTTTTGGTTCATTTACTCATAAAATTCATCTACACTTCAAAATAATCCTTTTCTAATTCGTTCCATTTCAAAGTAATTATATATTTTTATTTTACTTTCTCTTCTTTTCTGTTTTTCATATTTCCCTTAAAAGAATATCTTTTCAAAAACAACATAACACCTCATATTTACTTCTATTTCGTAAACAATTTTAGAATCATTCCTTGAAAATTATCAAAATCCACTTTTACTTTTCAAACATATTTAAATACACATAATTATTTAATCTTATCATTCTGGAAAACATTCAACAATTTTAATCTGTGTTATTTTAATGACTTCATGTTCTTTTTTGGTAATTTTCAATTCTCTATCTGTACAGTTTAACGCATACAGTTTTCTTTTGGGGGTTTTCTGAATCTAAAAACATGTTGTTTCCGATGAAAATCTTTACTAAATGTCATGGAATAAATCTAAAACATACTGTTCTATGTGCAAATCTTTAAATATGCTAAAATAGAATTCTCTAAATAAGAAATCTACTGTCTATTCATAGTTTTATGTTCAAACTTGTTCTTTCTCTCCATAAAAAATACAGTCTGGTATATGAACTTTTCTTCTAAATTTGATAAAAACAGCAATATGTTTTCATTTGATAAAATAGAAGAATAATAGAAAAGAGTTAAATCAGATATTAATTGACTGTGAATTTGGTAAATAATGTTTTATTGAATCTACCTGACAACCTCCTGTAGCTGTGTGTTTCCTCAATCTTGCATGTATATCCTTTATTTATGTTACTTTTTATGTATGTTTCTCCTGCAGGTTGCTCTTTGTGCTTTGACTGTCTTTCTCTTTATTCTTATTTTCTTCCTGTGTTGCACATGTATTCTCTGCAACAACCTTCTCCTTTATGTTCTCCACCCTCGATCCCTTCCTTCTCTTTCTTTGGTCTCTCCTCCTTACTTCCCACGCACCTCACACCCCTCCTTATTTTCTACGCACTTTACACTTCCCTTATTTCCCACGCACCTGTACTTCCTCCTCTTTGTTGGTCGCGCCTTCCTCTCTTCTCCTCCTTCCTGCTTGTCGCGCCCTTTCCTCTTTCTCCCTACGTATGAGTTCTCAAGCAATCAAACAAAACTATCTTCCTGCTTCGTTCAGTCACGCCTTCTCCTTCTTCCTTTCTCATATGCGCATGGGAGATGAGCTATCTAGATCCTCAATTCTCTCTCCCTCCCTTGCGCATGAGTTATGTTGCATTAAAACAAAAACTCCTCTCTTCAAAAACGGATTTTCTTCCTTTTCATATACGCATGTCTTCAACAGATACTTTCTTCTTTTCCTCTTCTTTCTCTTTTCATGCAATTGGTGTAGTTATCCATTAAATTCAATCCACAATATGTGCCAAATTCCCAGCAATGATGGCCATAACTCAAAGTTCTATCTATTCGTTTGCATGCGAAATTTGATTGAGACGTAATTGCTTTCCATTTGTTTACTACTATTCTCAATTCATTTCAAGTTTAAAACGTATTGCATTATTTCCAATTTCATTAAATAACTAGATTTAATATATATTATAATTTTAACATATATATTTCTATATATGGATATTCTAATAATTTAGAATTAAAAAGCATTATTATTTTCAACTAAAAATAAAAGATTTTCTATTTTAGTTTTCAAAAGGATTTAAATTTTTCTTTCCACACAATAACATAATATACTCAAATTGGCTAATCTTTTCACAAATAAGCAATCTTTCCATTTCAAAACAAATATATTCATTTTCACATAAATTTGAGCAATCAGACAAACTTATTAAAAAAATTCAAACAATAATCATCACGAAAACACATTAATAATAACTAAGTGGTGTGTGAGATTTCATCATCCTTATTAACATCTAATGGCTAAAACGATTCTACCTTATCAATGTTCTCGCCTTTTGTCTCGTTCACCTGTTCCTGCGTTCACTTGCACTCAATTTCTCATCAGCAATGACAAACCCCGAATTTCATAATAATGAATTTCAAATATTTCATTTGCATTTTAATTTCAATTAATCATCAATTTCAATAATTATCTAACATAAACATGCAAATCTCATGATTAATAATTGCAATTAAATAATTGATAAAATCAGTACGTGACAGAAAGTTTGATTTGAGCCCATATGTGGTACCTGTTGTACTTGCACTAAGAAAGATGGAGAATGAAGAATGTGTACAGACTCAAGAGCAATCAATAAGATCACTATGAAGTATATATTCACATTGTCGATGATGGATGACGTCATGGACTGTTTGAGTGGAGCAAAGTACTTCACAAAGATTGATCTCAAGAGTGGATATCATCGTATCAAAATCAGAGAAGGAGATGAATGGAAGACTGCATTTAAGACTAATGAGGGATTGTATGAGTGATTAGTGATGTCTTTTGGATTGACCAATGCACCGAGCACTTTCATGAGATTGATGAATGAGTTATTGAAGAAATTCTTGGTTAAGTTTGTCATTGTTTACTTGGATGATATTTTGATTTTCAGTAAGACTAGCCAAGAACATTTTTGGCACATCCAGAAATTATTGCATAGGTTGAGAGAAGAGAGGTTGTTGATTAATGTCAAGAAGTGTAATTTCATGAAGACAGAGTTGGTAATATCTTGGATTTGTTATTTTGACTGAAGGAGTAAAGATGGACCCTGAGAAAGTGAAAGCAATTGTTGATTGGCCTACACTAGTAAACATTGGAGAAGTCAGTTCATTTTATGGATTAGCTAGGTTCTATCGAAATTTTATCAGAAGTTTCGGTAGTGTTCGTAACCCCATGACGAAGACAATGAGAGGAGACAAGAAGGATTTTAAGTGGACGTCCAAAGCACAAAGAAGTTTTGAATTGTTGAAGAAAAAGGTGACAGAGTAGCCAGTATTAGCATTACCGAATTTTGACAAGGTATTTCAAGTCAACTGTGATGCAAGTGGAAATGTAATTGGAGCAATATTGAGTCAAGAAGGAAGACCTATAGCCTATTTTAGTGAGAGGTTGAATGATGTCGAAAAAAAATATTTATTTTATGATCGAGAATTCTATGCCATAATTCAAGCTTTGAAAAAGTGGATACATTATTTGTTACCTAAGGAGTTTGTGTTGTATACAGATCATCAAGCTTTGCAATATTTGAACAGTCAAGGAAAGTTGAATCAAAGACATATGAGATGGGTTGAATTCTTGCAGAGTTCTACATTTGTGTTGAAGCATAGGAGTGGCAAGTCAAACAAAGTTGCAAATGCATTGAGTAGAAGGAATTTGTTGACAGAGATGAGAGTGGAAGTATTGGATTTGAAGAATTGAAGCATATTTATGAAGATGATGCAGATTTTGGTGAAGCATGGAAGGCATGTAAAGAACCAGTTGTGATAGATCGGAGTCGATGGTTGGATGATTTCATTCAAGAAGGTATGTTATTCAAAGGAAATCAGTTGTGTATACCGAGGAGTTCAATGAGGGAAAATTTGATCAAAGAGAAGCATAGTGGAGATTTAGTAGAACATTTTGGAGTGGATAAGACAGTAGCTTTAGTAAGTGAACATTGTTTTTGCCCGCAGATATAAAACAATGTAAGGAAGTATGTTCAAGGTTGCATAATTTGTCAAGTTGCAAAAGGAAGTAGTCAGAATACTGGATTGTACAAGCCTTTGACAGTACCATAGAGACCTTGGGAAGATTTGAGCATGGATTTCATACCGAGATTACCAAGAACATGGAGAGGTTACAATTCTATAATGGTAGGTGGACAGATTTTCTAAAATGGCACATTTTATTCCTTGTAAGAAGACTAATGATGTTGTGCATGTGTTGATGACTTATTTATCAAGGAGATTGTGAGATTGCATGGATTACCCAAGAGTATTGTTTCAGACAGAGACATTAAATTCATTGGATACTTCTAAAGGACATTGTGGAAGAAAATGAAGATTGATTTGAAGTTCAATTCAATATATCACCCACAGATGAATGGACAAATAGAGGTAGTGAACAAAAGTTTGGGTCATTTGTTGAGATGTTTGGTTAGAGATAAAGTAGGAAGGTGGGACACAGTTTTACCATAGGCAGAGTTTGCATACAATAATTCAGTGAACTGGAGTATAAAGAAGACACCATTTCAAATTGTTACCGGAGTAAATCCTAGAGGAGTTGCAGAGTTAAGAGACATCAATATGGAGAATAAAAGGAGTGCAGAAGCAAAAGACTTTGCAGATTTATGGAGACATTGCATAATCAGGTCTCAAAGCATTTGGAAGATATAAACAGTAAGTATAAGGAGAAGGCAGATGAGCACCAGAGACATAAGGAATTTTTTGTTGGAGATTAAGTGATGGTATATTTGAGGAAGGAAAGATTTCCAATTGGTACATACAATAAGTTGAAGATGAGGAAGTTTGGACCGTGTAATATTCTAAGGAAGTTTGATTTTGGAAATGCATATAAAGTGGAGTTACCAGAGACGTTGGGTATATCACCTATTTTCAATGTTGCAGACATATATGAGTTTCATGAAGGATAGACAAGTGGTAGTAGTGAGGAAGTGGATTTGAAGGAGCGATTACCACACCAGAAACCGGAGGAGATCAAATAGATTTTGGATACCAAAACCAGAAGAACCAGGAACAAGCAGTACAAAGAATATCTTGTGAAGTGGAAAGGTAGACCAATGGAAGATTCATCATGGATTTCTTAGGCTGAGGTGGACCTTCTTGGTTTTCCTCTTAGCCCTGGAAAGTGAGGGACTCACTTTTCTTCCAACCCTGGGTGTCTAATGCAGGAGCATCCCTGGTTGTAAAGCAATCATGTATCAACCAAAAGCAATTATTTTCTTGCATTGCATTTAGTAGCAGTTTCAATAGTTCATTTCGTATTTTATCGCATTGTTGTTTCTCAGCTCATGAAGCAGGATATAGCATCTACACATCAACATCTATCACATATCCAAATTTCACATCATTTGCAATTGTCTGTTGGAATTATCGCTCTCAGAATTCCACCATGTTACCAGTTGGAGCATTTGGGGCCGACCTGGTCCAGATTCTTAGTGTAGACCTATTCCAAATCATGTGGAGCTTAATTGGACATCATTCAAGCATTTTGGGTTCATTGGGACCTATCTTGGAGATTCACAAGTTAATTCATTTCACGTGGAGCTAATTCTTCATATCTTAGGCCGACATTCATATATGATCATTCATCGGGTTATTAACCCTTATGGCCGACGCGGACCTCTATTGGGGCTTGAGAAGAATATTTATAAGTATTTTTAATCATGGTAGATGATCAGTTTTAAGTTAGATGTTTTAGGATCATTACAATTTCACATAAACCCTTCAATGGCATGTAATAACGCCTGTTGGCCAATTGTTTTGTTGAAAGCCCTTGTAGCAAGCCTGTGAGCCCTAGATACTCGCCCATGAGGCATATGTTGCATGTAAGGTTATCAATTCAATGAGATTTCATGTTCGCATTTCAAAATTGTGTTATTTTCACTGTGTTGACTCATTGTTGCACGGTTCGGACTGTTCCTTCGGAAACCCTCCTACCGTGACTGCGCCACATATGTTGTTCTAGAAAATGTGGTTATAAAGAAAATGAATAGAGCCTTATGGAAAGATTTAGAAGGATGCTGAGTGGTACATAGTTGGATTGATGCATTTGGGAAAAGGTTGCGAGTACTACTTGGTAAATTGATCTCCTACAAAACTCTTTATGAAGTGTGGATAGGTAAGAAACCTTACAATATTTTTATGACATCTTTTGAATGATAGATTACAATACAAGTCCTAAAAAGGGATATCAACAACAAGATGATAGATAGGTTATAGCACAACACACTCAAATCTCTTCTTAGACCCACCTCTCTAACATATATTTCCCCTCTCCCCAAAAGCTCAAATAAACTTAAATTACTCTCATTCATATTCTTCACCAACCTCCATTAATTTCCATACTTACCTTTCTTGTTTATTCAATTGCAATTAAGATGATTGAAAAAACCATTGACTTTGCCAACCAACCATGCATTCATTACAACGTATATCCCTTATGTAACTACTCAAAATTGACATGTGCATGGTGCTTCATTCATTCTTGTGCAAGTACACAAACAAGAAGATCATAAAAAATAATGCACTATCTTGCAATTACATCAATTCATAGAGAGCTCAAAGTTCCTATAAGTGCAAAACACCCAACCAAGCACATGACACCAATGTGAAAAAAGCCCCCATTTGTTGGATCTGCATCATTACATGCATGTAGGACTTACCCACTTATTACACTTGATTGTTGGGGATTGCTTGTACACCTAAATGCTCCTACATCAAAAGCATTCTCTCAAAATTGGCAGAAAACAAAATACAAATTGGCATGGGTTATCTTAATTTCACCATTAGAACTAAACTGATATTACTTGATGTCTCATGTTTTATAATATCTAAAATAATTTTAACTTTCCAAATATTGTAAAGTTTGTTATGCTTTACGAATAACTATAATATGGTGAAGTTTGTGTACCCATGCAAAATCCCATTTAGTTTCAGGCTCATTTTGATGGGAATAGCTTAATGCAATTATATATAGATAGATGGTGTTCTCTTGTGCAAAGACTTTTGTCACCCCTCTCCATTTACACTCATTCCCACATATTTGACCCATCCTATCATTTCTCATGATTATACCCATTATTGCCCCATATATCTAGACATTTATACCACATCTTGATATTAGCACTTTCCTACCCCGCATCAATCTTGCAACATTTTTATTGATCTCATGTCGAGCAAAATTGACCCAAATTTTAAAAATTCAATTTTCAAAAGTTTGTCAACTCCCACCTATTCCACCAACCATTATGATCCATTGCGCAATTAATTGATATATCTTGATACTTAAGGACATTCAATGTGTGTTTATTCATCATTGAATATTCATTTTAAACTCTACACATTTACAAAGAACACTCTATGGCTTTAGAGCAATAAAAAGAATCTAATTCTACATCCACTCATTTTAAGAACACTTCACCAAGTTGCAACATTGAAAGGATTCTGATTTTACATCCATTTATTTTAAGAACACTTCACCGGATTACAATATTGAAAAGATTCTAATTCTAGAACATTTGCATGACTAAATAGTATTGTCTTCAAATCATTTCTAAAAGTCACTCTAGTCAAAAATATAATCTAAGTGAAATTGACCCTTCCAATCTCATGATCCCACCCAATAGTCTTTTAACAATCAAGAATGGAAAAAATATATATATATATAGACTTCAGAACAAATCAACTAATAGACGTGAGCATTCAGCCAACTTAAATCCACGTGTGAATCTGTACCATACAAAACAATGCAAAATTGACCCAAAACTACAAGATCAACCTACAAGATGCAATTTACTTGTTAGAGGCACCTATTTTTCTATATTTCACAACGTGGCACTGAGCCAAATCAGAAACATTCTTTACTGCTGTTTTTAGAACTAAAGGTCCTGACACTTTGCATTTAATTACGCATTAATCAATCAAAGCTGATTGATTTGCATGCATTGTTAATCAACCTAGATTATTTTCCTTTATAAACTCGTCCCGATCCAATTCCCAGGTAGAAATGAGATAAAATTGGTACAAATCCCCATTTAAACCGCTCATTTGATTAACATCTACTATATAAAAAATTGCTAACAACAAATTCTTCTAAAAACATTTCTTGAAACTATATCCAGAAAAGCCCTCCACATTTGTACCTTCGAAGAACAAAAAAAAATGCATATGAACTAAATTCTCAAACCTGTGGCGCTATAGAATCTTCATGGCCCCAGACTAGGCGGCAATGCTACATATGCCGTCATTCTATTCCTTATTCTCCCACACATTTTAACATATAAGTATAAAAAATTAAAACAGTCCAGTATAATTATTTCGAGTATTTCTGGATATTTGTTTCTTCATCAATATTTGGGATCACATTGTATGATATATCGTCACAATGAAATTATACTTTATGATACATCAATAAAACGAAATAATTGTTATTTCATTCTAATGATAAATAATAAAATACGATTTAAAATATTTATAGAAGAAAAAATACACACAATCAAATCCAAAAACCCAATGAAATTCAATAAACAATGACAATAGACAATGGCCATCAATGCTCTAATAGCAGTTAGAAGACAATACAAGGCAGTTTCAAACTTAAAAGCATTCTTTTATCTTCAGGGTTTTTGGCAGATCTCAGCAATAGCAAAATAACTTATCCATCAAAACAAATGCTACTCTTAGATTGTTGTCATTGGATAAGGAAAAGTTGTATCTTTAATTGATAGGTTCACTTACAGATATTCAAACCCAATATTCTGAGTGAGACAGAAAAAACTCAAAACAAGAACGAGTCTTCTAATATTCTAAGTAAGAACAATCTCTACTGAATAGACTTCACTGTTTCTCACTTGAAGTTCTCATATTTGAGATTCAAAATCTTGGATATCTCTTCGCACAGAACCTGCCAGTCCCGTTCATATTGGCCGTTATGATCAGGATGGTATGCTACTATGGCTTTCCTAAGAGCCGCTTTAACATTGTCCTTAGTTCCAATGCTACCCATCACTCGCTTTCTCGGATCTGGATGACTGTGCTCCTTGTAAATGAACAGCAAGAAAGACTCTGCACTCTTTTCCCCTTCACGCTTAATCACATTAATTGGTTCTTGAAGCCCTTTTGCATCTTCTTCATGTCTTTTTTTATATTCTTTTTTCTCTTCCTCCACTTTCCTCCTCTGGTGTTCATCAACCTTGTGTAATGAGTATTTGTACCACTCGGACTCTGCTATATGAGGACACATGATAGCCAAGGCAATTTTGACACTTTCATAATGGTATCGATGGGCCTGCTTGTCCAATTTCAAGACAGATGAGTATACTTTACCAATGCGGCTAAGTGAGATGGCTTCACTCTCCAGATCTTTGTATTTGCTAAGAGAAATAGAATGCCTGTACCAATCAATGGCGTCCCACACAAGCTCAACGCCAACTTCTTCAGAGTCAAGCAAAGCCTTCTGAAGCAAATCATCTCCTTGACAACGTGCTTGCACTGATTCACATATACATTGATAAAGTAAAACCTGCTCTTTCAGGCTCTCAAATTCTTTTATCAGGTTCTTGTCTTTTGTAGAATAGACAATGGCCTCTGCCTTCACTAATGGCTGGTAACAATCTTTTATTTTACTCAAACAGCGGTTGTAAACAGTGTCTTCCATTCTTATCCCTTCTGTGTCCTCTGCAACGCATTTGATGCTCTGCTTGAAAACGAATTCCAGGCGAAGACAAAAGAGGATAGTTGCTAATTGCTTTTTCCTGGGACTGCTTGTAGATCCCACATTTTCCATTGATAAACACAGCTCCACCAATATGGGTTCGAAGCATATATTGTATTTGGAGAGCTGTTCTTTTACCCACTCCAAAATATTGTTTAGAGTATCTTCTTCTTGCTTCAGCCATATTGAAGGTTTAATTCCATGCTCCCCAAACTCAAGGGCCAGTATGTGGAACTCTACAGCCTTTGATATATGCTGTTTGGCAGCCCAGATGACCGTTAAAGCTTCATTGCCTCCCTCTTCTTTCATGTATATGTTCCACTCTGCCTTTCCCCATAGCCAATTCACTGAACCCAAATTTTTATAGCACGAAGCTTTCTCATTGCTATCGGTGGATCCTGCAGCGTCCAGTGCTTCTTCATATAACTGATGAGCTCTTGCTAGTTTGTATCTGAGAAGGCAAGGCCCATAACTGCCATTGGACACTTGTAGGTATATCTCGTTTCCTTTCTTCCTGAGGGCTTCACTACAAGATCTTTTACTGATGGATTTCTGGGAAGCCATTGTTATAGCTTATACCAGTAACCTGATGCAAAAGCAGTTTAACATTGTAAAAAAAATCAATTGCAATAATTTGAAGGAGGCCAGAGTAAAGAGTTGATCTAGTTCTTTCTAGTTCTTTCTAGAAGGTAAGCATTTTATACAGAGTTTGAAAAAGAGGAAATATTTAAACCTTGGGATTGTTCTAAGAGGAAGTTATAAATGAAGAATCTAGACGAAAGAGTAAATAGGAAATCTTTTTAAACTTTGGGATTGTCCTTTGAGGTGAAGCTGTAAATGAAGAATCTAGGGAAGAGGAAAACAAGGAAACCTTTAAAACTTTGGGATTGTCCTTTGAGGTGGAGCTGCAAATGAAGAATCTAGGGAAGAGGAAAACAGAGACTTGTTATTATAAATTTATATGGATAGAGAACATCTCGTTTAAGAGAAGATTTTACTTAAAAGAATACGAAAGAGATTTGATCAAAGTGAAGAGATCCGATTAGTTAAAGCTTTTGTCTTTGATTTTTATATAATTAAAGTGACTGAGTTTTGCATAAGGTTGTTAAAGCACTGAAAGCAAAATACAAATATTAATATGGTTGATGATTAGAGACACCAAAAAGGAGCTGGCGTAAAATATGTTTGTTAAAGAATTATCAACATTAATATTTTCAATAAAGAATCCCTTGAGTTTATGTAGAAGCACAATGATCAATATATATTGCAATAATAACATAGGTAGAATCGATGAAAGATAAATGTTTCAAAGGAAAATGTGAAGTTGAATAGTGTAGTAGTGCAGTGATATTTTGGATTTATATAGATTGAATGAATAAAATTTGGTTGATTATATTTTATGTGAATAAAATTTGGTTGGATCTAATAGATTGAACACAGTTTTGAAGATGGTTGTGTATTTATCAAGGTGTTTTTTAAGACGTGATATAAATGGTTTGATTTCAAAGTTTTGGTTATTAAATAGAGAATTATAAAAAATTTAAGAATTGAATTCTGTGATTCAAAAGTTTTCTTCCAAATGGAAGAGCGTGATGAACATCAAATTATAGGAGTTTTGTCTTTTCTAAACCAAAGTAAAAATAACCTTAAAATATATATTTTTTAGAGAAAAGAAATATAGCTTTTCAAATAAGTTTTCTTAAAAGAAAAAAATAAACATAGCTTTAAAATAAGTTTTCTTAGAAAGAAAATAAGATTTAGATTAGGTATCTCATACAAAATTCACTGTAAAATTTGGTCAAGGTATGTTAATGATAATATTTAAATTGATTAAGAGAAGATAGTGATATCTTAGAAATGGGGAAGGAGTCATGAACTACATGGTTGGATTTATGTGGAGCTAATTATAAGACAACAAACAATGACATTTAAATTTGATGAAGGCATTGCACATTAAGTGTTCCATTTAAACACATAGATTGCTGAGTATGCACACTTTCTCACTTAGTGAGAGAATTCTTTTTTTCCTAATAACATAAAATCAAAACAAAAGTGTTGAATACAGAACAAAAATGAAAATAAATGAATATATCAAAAATCAGGTAAGAAAGATGAAGATGGAAAAATAGATAAGGATCGTGTCATGGCACCTCAATTAAACAAAAAAGACAATACAATGAAAAATCCAACTATGATAGATGCTGATGGAATCAAAAAAATCTAGAAATCCTGATAGATGAAAATATTGCTAATGAAGATAGATCAAGAAAATTTCTTAATTATCCTATTGGAAACTAGAAGATGAGATGGAACATCTAAATGATAAAGTTAGAGGATTTGAGGTGAAACATCTAAAAGATAAAATTAGGGGATTTGGAAAGATTATAGGGAGGAAATATTGCAAGGAAACGAAAGAACAATGAAGATAAAAAAAATAGATAAGAGTTGTATTATAGCACTTTCACTAAATAAAGAAAAGGCAACGACAAGGAAAATTCATCTTCATCTATGGTAGCTGCTAATAAACTTAAGAAAGATCCAAAAATCCTCATAGTTGAAAATGTTACTAAGGAAGATAGTTGATGAACTTAAAGGAAGATCTAAAAATCTTCATGGTTGAAAATGTTACTAAGGAAGATAGATAAAGAAAACTTCTAAATGGTCATACAGGAAACTAGAAACATGAGGTGGAACATCTAAAAGATGAAGTTGAGGGATTTGGAAAGAACATAGGTAAGCAAACACCACAGTAAAGGGGTAAGAACACCAAAGGTAAAGAAATGCTAATATATAAGGATTGTGTTGTGTGACCTTAATTAAACAAAAAAAAATTACAATCAAAGTTCTACTATGATAGATGCTAATAGATTAAAGAAATTTTGAAATCTTGATAGATGAAACAGTTGCTAATGAAAATAAATCAACAAAAGTGTCTAATGAGCTTGTAGGAAACTAGAAAGATGAGGTGGAACATAAAAAAAACAAAGAAGTTGTGGGATCTAGAAGAACTTGGATCCTTCACTCAATCATGAGGGATTAGAAACACACATGTCAAAATGTTAGAAATTTGATTTTATGATGCAGAGAAATGCATGAGGTGGAACAGAACTAAACAATGAAATTAGGTGATATGCAAAGAACATGGATGCTTTGTCTAGTCATGAGAAATCAAAAACATCAACACTTCAGAAATCTAATTTTAAGTTAAAGAAAAATAAACATCTTTAAGCTAAAGAAAGTAACCACCATGAAAAAATACAAAGGAAAAGACAATTCCAGCAGAAACTAGGAATGTTATTAATCTAAAACATATTAATCCTTCAAGAGGAAACTAGGATATAATTAATCTAAAACATCTTAATCCTAATTCAGAGTTACTCTTGTTTTCGTCCAAGAGTTTCTTCTAATTTAATTTGGAAAGAGTACAAGTAAAAGATTCTTAAATTTATTTATCAATTAAAATAATTAAAATAAATAGTCATTTTTCATATTTAAATTGAAAACCATATTCTAAACTTCATTGAAAAAGAGAGGCACAATAAATTTATAAGACAAAAAAGATGTCAATATATAAAAACATGTAAAACAAAATTTATATGAATAGAAATTACCTGCATAGAAAGAGAGAGGCATAATAAATCTAAAAAAACATAAATAAGATGTCAATATACAAAAACATGTAAAACAAAATGTATATGAATAGAACTAATAGGCATACCTATTTAAAAAATAAAATCATATATACATTAAAAAGTATGAATATTTTTGTAAAGAAGAAGAAGAATTGATTTGTGTTAGAAAGCATGAAAACAAGGATTGTCCCAAGTTGGAATCAAAATAATCAATATTGCAATGGCTAGTATTCACACAATCATCCACAACACCAATGCAAGAGTCTAAGGAAAGTAAACTTATAATAATATTTCAAGTTAAATACATTAGAACCACCATATTTCATGCATATATTCTATACGTAACTCTATTATGAGTTCACTTAAAAAGGGATCCACCAAGTTATTCACTCTTAAAGAAAGAAAGCAAAAATAAATCACTGTGAAGGTTGAGAGCATTCAAAAATAGCAAGCATGATCCTTTTATTGTTATGAACGAATGAGCAAATTACAATTTCCTATAGGGTTTCCATGCTAGAAATTCAACAATTTGCTAGTAATCAGATGTCCAACGACCATTACAAAGACCAAAAGAGGACTATAAACAACTAGTCTTGGGTGCCTAAAATGACCACAACCTCAACAAGACAACTCAAAATCACTTTGGTCCTTAGGGCTCAAAGTTACCATTCCCAATACATAGAGATTACTTAATAAATAAATAATACAATTTTGAAATAAACCTATGGGGTGGACACATCCCAAAGAGGGCAATGCAATAACTACATGATGAGAAAGGACAAAATGTCGAGCTAGTATGATTATTTCTTTATTGTGTTGGAAATTGAGCCTGGAATCCCTTCAACACTTCTTGGATGAGGTTGGAGTTGGGGCCGGTTGTGCATTGGATCCTGATCTTTTTGAATACTAGTGACTTCCTCATAGATTCCATCACCTCCTTGATCTCTGGGACCCTATCTTGGAAGACGTTGAAGTTTCCTTTAACTCTCATCAACTCATTGATGAGGTCTTCAGTGAGCGGTTTTCTTGTATTCCCAATGAATTCTTTGATTATTATCTCAGCTGAAAATACCTTGCTAGGATTTTCCCAAAAGGTGCATGGTAAAGCCTCAACGAAATTTTTGATCTCATCCATTGTTGTAGCAGCACCATTCTTCTTGATTGCAAACTTACGCTTGCACTCTTTAATCACCTTTATTCTATTTTTGGTGGCTTGAAACCACTCCATTAGCAATTCAGGACTCCCATCGTTTATCACTTGTTTACTTTGCAATTCTACAAATGGGATACTTGCCATCCTTTCCAAAATAGGCAAATTGTTATCTAATGCAGTGAGCTCCTCATCTAGAGTTTCTTCACACTCTATCAAGGCACTTGCTTCATCACTCACCTTGTGATACCACTGGATTGCTTCTTGAATCAATCTACTACCTTGTGCCTCTAATGAATTCCTCCATGAGGTGGTGGCACTTATTATTTCTCTTGCATCTTGAATGTGTTTCCCCTTGTCTAATAACTTTAGAGTGGGAGGAGCAAGGGAATTAGCATCAACAGGACCTATTAAATAGTTGATGTAGGCCTTGAGCTCACTCACTTGAGCTTGGACTTCTTCCTTAGTCTTCACATCTTTTTCGATGTGATTTAGTATGGAAATTACTGAATCGTTGAGGGGTTGCCTCTCCTCTTTTCTAGTCTGATGACATAGGTTGATAGTTTGCATTTGATCGTCTTGAGGCTGCATGTCTCCCTCATCTTTATCTACTAGTGGTGCTACCACTTGTGTAGTCCTTATTCCTTGTGCATCCATTGAAATGGTAGATAAAGGTCTAGCTCTCTTCCTCTTGGGTTGGGCTTGGAACATACCTATTAACTTTGAGAAATCATTTGCTGCATGTTGGTATACTCGTTGGCTCTTTTGAACTATTGATCTTAGCCATACAAGCATGCTAGAATCACGAGGAGTTAAACCAACACTTGTGTTGGACGGAGTTGGTTGCCTTGGAGGTGATGAAGGAGGCTTGGATGACCCAATATTTGGAGAAGAGGGTGGAGAAGGTGCCAATATTTCAGTAGTTGTATAGGGTATGTCCTCGGAGGAAGACATAGCATCTTGCACTGAATCTATATCAATGAATTCTACAGCTGCTTGTTCCTTATCTTCTATTTGCTCTGCAAGATGGATCTGATGAGGAGAGGATTGAACTAGGTTGAGTAGAGGAGAGGAAGAGGAAGGTGACGGAATAGGGCTTTGAGTGGGAGTTGTTGATACATGAACATTTTCTATAGCTCCTCCTTGAGTTGCAACAATGACCCTAGTTTTAACCCTTCTTTGTAGGGGTTCTTCTTCTTCTCCCTCTTCATCACTCACCACAATTATAGATACGCTGGGATCTTTTCCTCTTTTCCTTTTCTTTTCTTCTTGCCCTTTCTCTGGAGTCTTAGAGGATTCTCCTTGTGCCTTGTGTATAGTAGGAACTTGAGTTGAATTAGGCTTCTCTAGATGGAGATCATCCATTAAGTAAGGGTTACTCAGCCATTCCCTAGTTCTCTTTATGACCCCTTTGGTCCTATTTTCAATGGAGACATCCTCAAGAACTGACCAATCCACTTTGGTTATGGGTTGGTTATAGATTTTGTTTTGATTGTAGGAAGGGTCCAACACCTTTCCATCTTCATACACTGTTTTAGATACTTTCTCCAATCCACACCCTTCAACCAAAGGGAGAGACATTCTACAGTAATCTCGGGTTCTTACCTCATGCTCATCAAGGCAATTTGCCCAAAAGTCCTCAATGTCTGGCACATGTTTAAAGAATAACCCAATCAATGAACCAATCTTTCCAATGGGATCAAATTTCTCCCTAGCCTCATAAAAGTGCATTGTAAGGTGTGTCATTTCTAGCCCTGCATTCTTAGCATTCTGAATGTTAGAGCAAGAGTAATCCCCAACTTTAATGGGGAAAGAGATTCAAGCCTTATGCTTGCTTGCAATCAACCTTTGTATTTCCACCACCTGTCTGCATATCTCCAACAAGATAACTTTATCACTTGGGTACCTGGGGAGTCTATAGGGTGCTTTGTGGAATCCACCTACCCTAATATAGGAGGTGGTCTTAAATTGGATGAACCAGCTCCCTAAACCAGCCATAACCTTGGTTGCTTCAAAGGATAGCCTTTTGCCATAATCATTCTCAAGGCACCTTATTATTGTATACACAAATGCATCATTAACCCTATTAAAATGCTTCCAGCTTTCGTTGAGCTCCAACTGTGTGTAATGATCATAGACCTTTGTTTTCCCCATCTGCATGTTTCCGACTTTGTTGAGCCCTGGGAAGTTTGTTTGATGAGCTAATAAATACACCAAGTATGAGGTCATGTGGAGCTTTCTAGTCTCCCCTACCTCTGTCAATTGATCATGTAGTGTGTCACTAATTAGGATGGCCCAATCTATCCTCTTACCATTGCAGATATATAGAATGAAGGAAACCATCCAAGGGTAGAAGTCCTTTGCATTGGGTAATCCAAAGACTCTGCTGAGGAGGGTGATCATGTCCTTGGGATCCTCTTGGAATTCACTCTTGTGAATGACCTTAGCCATTTTGATTGCTGACTTCCTTTTGTGTAGCAACAAGTTGTCATTCACAAAATTTGCTGCTTGTGTAGTGTGGCTCTCATAATACCTCAATGACTCCTTCATGTTGATTTTATCATATTGTGCATAGGTTGGGAGTCCAAATACTCGCTCAATCGCATCTGAGTTAATGTCCAATATAGTTTGTCCTGTAGGGCCAAATACTTTCCTTTGTCTTTGATCATAAGATTTTGCACAGGCTAACACCAATTCAGGAGACTGCAATGAGATCGGAAAGGCAGCAGCTTGAAGCAATCCTGAATTTGCCATGCTTTGAGCCATGATGGTTCTATCTCCCTCAACATTGACTCTTTGCAAGAATTCCTGAACATTCACATATCCAAGGTCTGTGTCCCCAATATCTGTCCATGGAGAGATCATTTTTGATGCAGGATAGTAGTCCTTATACTCGTACTTCATTTCTTTTGGTGGGGTTTGTTCTCCTTGCATGACTACTATTGATCACATAAAAGACCTATTAGTATTTTGGCCAAGTAATACATGCTACAATTGAATCCAATCTCTTAACTTATTTCACTAAATATCATTATATTAACTTATTAAGCATTATTTCCAAAATGAAATAAGAAGTATCAAAGGGCCATGATTGCACAACATCCAAAATCACAAGATTTTCAAATAAGAAGAATAATCATCCTACAAATTCAAGGGATGTCGAAGTTCATGAGTCAAGGATACCTACCAATGTGCACCCTAAGGAAGGGAAGTCCGATGTCACTATACATGCATTCGACACTTAAAACATATCTACACTGGACTTTTGGATGATCACTAACTAGGAACCTCAATAAGAGAACCTCAGAACTCTAACTTTAAAAAGAATGCTATCAAAAGACTAGTGAAATTGGGGTTTGGGAAAAGCATTAGCTTGATACTCGAATAAGAGAACCTCAAAACTCTAGTTTCGAAAGGAAAATAACACCAAGATTGTCAAGATCGGACTTTGGGGCAACCACTACCTTGATACTTAAATACGGGAAACCTAAAACTCCAATTCTTAAAGGAACATTACTGAAAGACTATTGGGATTAGATTTCAAGAAGAACATGAACCTGGTATTCAAAAAGGAACTCCGAAACTTTGAATCTAAAATAAATTTAGCACTTATATTCATCAAGATCGAGCTTCAAGGAAAATGATATCCAGGTACTAGAATAGAATAATTCCAAAACTCCAATTATGAAAGGAATAAAAAATTTCCTAAGTATAAAAAACAATTAGACCCTTGTGCACTAAACAAACATTGTTGCCGAGGCTTCAGAGATTGAACCTCAAACATACCATGACAATCAACTTCAATAGACCAATGGGATGATGACATCACTAGGACATCATCTAGCAAAAAATGGTTCCCTACTCCAAAAAATGGATCTATTGAAGGGAAGAACAAAAAAACAAGAGCATGCAATGAATGGACCATGACATCCAAAACACACACACACAAACACAAACAAAACCCAAAAGCAAGAAACCACAAAGAAACAAAAGGAGAAACACGCAAAGGAAAAACCAAAAATGAATACACAAAACACCGACACACGACTCACCAAAAAAAACTAGCAAGGAAGGAAACCCTACCTAGTAACACCAACAAGAACAACATGGGAAGAAAGAAGGCAGAGCACATGAACAGACACCATAATACACTAACTCTGCTACCAATAAATTCCTCCAACCAGTCATGCATGGCTCGAGAGGGTTTTTAGATCGCCAAAGCACAAGAACGAGCAACGAGAAAAACACAAAACAAGGAAAAAGATCGAACGAAGGGACAAAAGGGAAAAGGAACATGTGTGGGTAGATCGACATTAATGCAAAGCCAAAGGGGAAGGTCAAGATGATGTCACATTGTCTGCCTTGAAAATTTAGAGATTATCCCACAAGCATGCGAAGAGTAACAATTCTAATAGGTCGATCGAAAGACATGTCATGGTTTCAAGATGTCTTAGTGGGTATCCCTGAACAATGGAAGTCCAACAAAAGGCAATATACCCAAAAGAAATCCATAGAAGCAAACAAAAGAAAGAAGGATGAAACCCACAGGGGGGAAAGACACAAGGAAACAAAAGACAAGAAAGAAAATGGGGACCCCCACTTTTTCCTTAAGTAAAATGGGGCATGAGTTTCAAAGACACAACAATACGTATTTTACAAAAAAAATTGAAAGAGGAAACATTTAAACCTTGGGATTGTTCTAAGATGAATTTGTCGATGAAGAATCTAGGGAAAAGGTAAACGAGGAAATCTTTAAAACTTGAGATTGTCCTTTGGGGTGAAGCTACAAATGAAGAATCTAGGGAGGAGGAAACAAAGACCTTAAAGAATAGCAAAGGGAGCTCATTATGAGTGAAAAGATTCAATTAATTAAAGCTTTTTCCTTTGGTTTTTATATATTAAAAGTAACGTTAACACACTTCAAGAAAAATACAAACATTAATATGGTTGATGATTGAAACATAAAAAGGAGATGGATTAAAACATATTTGTTAAAGAATCATTAACATTAATATTTTCAATAAAGCATCCCTAAGTTTATGTAGAAGCCCAATGATCAATATGTTGCAATAATAACAGAAGTAGAGTCAAGGAAAAAAAAATGTTTCAAAGGAGAAGGTGAAGTTGGATGTTGTAGTGGTGTAGTAGTGCAATGCTATTGTCAAAGGTAAAGGTGAAGAAGGAAATTTTGTATCATAAGGGATGTGATTAACATAAACGAAAACAAACTTGTTAAATATAATTGAAGGATTACTATTTTTTTATCAATAAAAGTGGCTATGTAGAGCCAACCCTTTCTATTAAGTAATTGAAGGATTACTATTATATATGCAAACAAAGTGGGTTTATATAGATGGAATGAATAAAATTTGGTTTACTATATTTTCTATAAATAAAATTGGGTTGGATCTAATAGATTTAATATATTTTTGAAGATGTTTGTGTATTTATGAAAGATGTTTTCTAAGAAATGATATAAAAAAGATTTGATTTCAAAAGCTGAAAACACCTAAAAATTAAAAATTGAATTAGGTGATATGCAAAGAACATGGATGTTTTGTCTAATCATGAGAAATCAAAAACATCAACACTTCAAAAATTTAATTTTAAGGTAAAGAAAAGTAACCACCATAAAAAATATAAAGAAAGAAAAGACAAAGAGAAAAATAGGATGTAATTAATCTAGACATCTTAATCTTTCAAGAGGAAACTAAGAGGTAGTTAATCTAAAACATCTTAATCCTAACTGAGATTTACTCTTGTTTTTATGAGAGGTTCTTTCTATTTAATTTGGAAGAGTAGAAGAAAAAAATTCTTAAATCTATATTATTAATTAAAATGAGAAAAATAACTAGTCAATTTTCATGTATTATTTTTTCTATATTTAAATTGAAAATTATATTCTCAACTTGATTGAAAAAGAGGCACAATAAATCTTCAACATAAGAAACATGTCCATATATAAAAATAAGTAAAACAAAACTTATATGAATTGAAATAATATATACATATTTAATAAATAAAGTCATATAGGCATTAAAAAGAAGAATTGATTTATGTTTATAGGAATTAGAAAAGCATGAAGACAACAATTTTTTCAAGTTGGGTACAAAGGAAAAAAATGGTAAGCACGATTTTTCTCTTTTTTTTTTTAAGATGTCTCTCTTTTTAATTTAATTATTTTTTTAAAATTATTATCATAGGTCATCCAATAGTACTCACATATTATATAATTTATTTATTTTATTTTATGTGGATGTGACATTGATATTATTTTCATTTTTTCTTTCTCATTTTAATTTAAATGTATCTTTTTAATCTTCTAATAATTTAAAAGATTAAATATAAAAACTAATTGATAAATTTAAAGAAGAAAATCAGCATTACAAATAGAAATATGAAAAATATATATTCTATTTATACTCCAACTAATATTTAAAAGAATGTAAAATGTGAACATAGAGAAAAACAAATATATTACCAATGAACATATTAAAAATATATATACATTTAAAAGATTGAATAATATTAAAAAATAATAATAAAATATATTAAACGATTTGTCATGAAACCCACCTTATTTCATATAATAACTTTATATTTTTATATTAATTAAAATTAATAGACCACAACTCATACAGCTTATCCCTATCTTTATTGAGAAATTCGAACAAACTAAAGGTGAACAAATTTCCAAAATTTCCAAACCTGAAAGGTGCAGATTCAATCCAGAGAGCTTGGAGTGCATCCCTTAGAGCTCGGAGTGCATGTACTCTGTCCCGTTTGGCCAGCTTTAAGCAATTCTGAAAATAATAATGAAAAAAAACAAATAAAATATAGCTTTTATGTGGGGCCCAGGTGAGCTCACACGCTTAGACTAAAATGTAGATTTTCTTAAGTACGACGATGGTAATAATCGATAATTGAAGATCACCCAGTTAGTGGAACTTCTCTTCCATTTTCCTATTACAGTGCAAATCCTCTCTTGAAACAGGGGAAGATTTTTCTTAAGAGAATACCAAAGGGAGTTGATTCTAAGTGAAGAGATCCAAAAACTTAAAGCATTTGCCTTTGATTTTTATATAAATAAAGTGACAGCTTTGTGTAAGGAAGGTTAAGACATTGAAGCAAAATACAAATATTAATATGGTTGAGACATAAATATATTTTTTTATGAATAAAATTTGGTTGGATCTAATAGATTGAATACGTTTTTGAAGATGATTGTGTATTGATCAAAGACGTTTTTAAGAAATGATATAAAAAGGGTTTGATTTCAAAGCTTTGGTTAATAAATAGAGGATTAAAAAAGCTAAAAATTAAAAAATTGAATTAGACTTGTTTCAAAAAAGCTTTAGATTAGGCCTCTCATACAAGATTCATTGTCAAATTTGGTGAAGGTATGTTAATGATGATAATGGAAATTGAATTTGAGAAGACAGAGATATCGTAGATACAGGAAATGGATCAAGAACTATGGTTAAATTTGTACTGAGCTAAATCTAAGACACAACAAACAATACATTTAAATTTGGCAAAGGCATTGAACATTAAGTGCATTCCATTTAAACATAATAGATTGTTGAGTATGCATAGTTTGTCACTTGGTGAAAATTTTATCTTTTTCCTAATAACATAAAATCCACAAAAAAAAAGGAAATGTGTTGAATAAAAAACTAAAAGGAAAACAATGTAGGAATGAAAATACCAAGAAAGAGGTAAGAACACTAAAGATAAAAAAAAATAAGGATTGTGTTATGGCACTTCAATTAAACAAAATGACAACTACAATGAAAAATCAACTATGATAGATGCTGGTGGAATCAAAAAATCAGTAAATCCTCATAGAGAAAAATATTGATAATGAAGATAGACCAAGAAAAGTTCTTAAAGATGCTATAGGAAATCAAAACATGAGGTGGAACATTAAAAAGAGAAAGTTAGGGGATTTGAGGTGGAACATCTAAAAGATAAAATTAGGAGATTTGGAAAGAACATAGAAAAGAAATACTGCAAGGAAAGAGGTAAGAACATGAAGATTAAAAAAAAAAGAGTTATATTATAGCACCTTCATTTAATAAGTAAAAAAACAACGAAAACAAAAATTCATCTTTGCCTTCATCTATGGTAGAAGTTGATGAACTTAAGAAAGATCCAAAATTTCTCATAGTTGAAAATTTTACTAACATCTAAAAGATGAAGTTAGGGGATTTGGAAAGAATACAGATAAGGAAATACCACAATGAAAGGGGTAAGAACACTAAGGATAAAAATATTCTAATATATAAAGATTGTGTTGACTCATCTTAATTAAACAAAAAAGATAAATATGTATGAAGGCCAACTATGATAGATGCTAATGGACTGAAGAAAAAATTAGAAATCTTCATAGATTAAAATGTTGCTATTAAAAACAGATCAACGAAAGTGTCTAATGATCTTCTAGGAAACTAGAAAGATAAGGTGGAACATTAAAAAAAATGAAGTTGGATCCTTCACTCAATCATGAGCGATTAAAAACACACATGTCAAAATGTTTGACATTTGATTTTAAGGTGCATACTAATGCATGAGGTGGAATAGGTCTAAAAGATGAAATTAGGTGATATGCAAAGAACATGAATGTCTAATCATGAGAAATCAAAATCATCAACACTTCAGAAATCTGGTTTTAAGGGAAAAAAAATAAACATCTTTTAAGTTAAACAAAAGTAACCACCATGAAAAATACAAAAAAAAAGGAAAAGACAATTCATGAGGGAACTAGGATGTAATTAATCTAAAAGATCTTAATCATTCAAAAGAAAATTGGGATCTAATTACCTTAGATCGTCCTAATTTTAATTGAGAGTTAAGTTTGTTTCTATCAAATAGTATTCTAAACATTAAAATAAGTAAAACAAAAATTTACATAAAAAATAAATTCATATAGACATTAAAAAGTATGAATGTTTTTATTAAAAAAATGAAGAAAAAAAAAATTGATTTGTGTTTATAGAATTAGAAAAACATAAAGACAAAGATTGTCACAAGTTGGAAACATACTTTACAAAAAGATTCCAACAAAGAAAAAAATGCAAGCACCATAATTAAATATAATTTAATTTCTGTATCATCTTATATCTCTTTTTTAATATAATTTTTTTTTTAAATATTACTATGGCGTAATCAAATATATATATATATATATATATTGTTTTATGTATGGGTGTGTCATTTTAATTTAAATGTTTAAATAAATAATTAAATTGATATAAAAGTTTAATGAATAATTAACATTACAAATAGAAATAAAAATATAGTGTAAACATTTAAAGGAATACAAAGTGTAAATTTAATGCAGGCAAAGGTATATATATGATGTGCACATTTAAAAGAAAAAACTAAATAGAATAAAAGATTGAAAAACCTCTGCCACATTACTTACTTCTTTTACTTTTTTTTTAAAGAACTTTTGTCGTGAGACCCAGCTTATTTATATATATAGCTTATATTTTTATATTAATTAAAACTAGCGAGGCCACAAGCCATACAGCTAATACTTATCATTACCCCTATCTTTATTGGGAAATAAAAAACATACTAAAGTTGAACAAAATTTCAAACGTGAAAAGTGCAGATTCAATCCAGAGAGCCTGGAGTGTGTTCCATAGAGCTCGGAGTACATCCCGTGTGGGCAGTTTTAGGCAACTCTGAAAACAATAATAATCTTTCCACATAAAATAAAAAAATACACCCTTAATGAAGGGCCGAGGTGAGCTCAGACGCTTAGACTAAAATATAAACTTTCTTAAGTACGTTAATGGTATTATTCGATATATAAAAACGGCTACAAAATTCACAGTAAAACTCCAAAGAACGCTTTACCACTTTCAGCCTCCATGAAAAAAACAAAGAATCTACAGTGTTGGCAAGCTCCTCCATCCAATTTCATCAACAAGGGTATCGATTGACAGAGGATTTTCTGCATATACCTCAATTCTGAGGCCCCTTGTGGGCTTTAGAACTTTCGCACTTAAAAGGGCAAGAAAAAATTTCAGACAGACATTTTCCAAGGTAAACAACAACAAAAAACGAAATGCAAAAAAATCCTAGGGTCTAAGGCAAACGGGGTTTCAAATCCTGCAACAGACGCTTATTGCTCAGTTAGTGGAATTTTACTTCAATTTTCCTCTGCGGAAACAAAGAAAGGAACGGCAACAGGGTAGGCGCTCAAGTAATTGGTGTACCGACCGTATACATTTATACCAGAGTAACAGTTACTCTAAATTTTTGTTCCTCCATAAAGGATTTGAATAAAAAACAATTTGAAAATACCTGGTAGGGGTATTTGCCTTGCAGCGTCTGCCCACTTGTTTTTGCTTGTTATCCAGACTATCGATCACGTTTGCGCCGCTTTGTTGCATGCAATTCTGAATCACTGCGCCGCTCTGTATTAGGCCATGCAACTTCTCTTATAGATTAGTAAAGTTTAAAGTGTGAAGAGATTACGTAGCTGTGAAGACTGGAGGAAGGCAGGTGACAGGTACGGTCGCTCCCACTATTAAATAAATAAAAGGCAACCCCAATTTATATTTAATTACTTCCTAGGAGGAGGTGTTAATGAATAATGATTGCTCTAGGCCTGCATTGAAAGGCGGCACATTCCCACAAACGATATATCCATAATAAAAAATTTGCGAAGAGAATATTTTGCTTTAATAGAACAAGCATTTATAATTATTACTACTATAAAAAAAAAATAAACAATTTAACTTTTTCGTGTAAGGATTAGACTGCATCACCGAAAACCAGTAGTATGGTACGTACAAAAGAAGATTTGTTTTGATTTTGGGCAGGGTTGCTGAAATGGTTTTATTGTACCTGTCACTTCGTGAGTCACTTATTACTTTAATATTAGTTGATACTTTATATTTTATTGAAAGGCGTTGCTTCGCCCATAATCCTTCTCGTTTTATTGGTTAACCTAAAGATTGAATATATAAGTGGACACTTTTAACTATTCATCTTTTTAATGCTAGGTATTTCGTGTGGATTTCCTAAATTTAGGGTTTTTGTATTCAATGTTTTTTTTTCATTAATCCGGATTGTATATTCTTATGATGATGAATGAAGAATAAGATCATTTTAGCTTTTTAGTGTTTTACTTTGTGAATAAGAAATAACAGCGAATCTTGGAGAGGAGTCGAAACGTGTGCACCCTATTTTCAACGATTCATGTGGAGTGTCACATGGACCAGAAAAAAAAATTTGCAACCGTAGGAGATAAATAAATTATGAATAAACATAAATAAATCATTTTTAAAAGTTTTTGATTGAATTTGACACATGCCATGATGCGATTAGTTCATGTTGTCAAAAAACAAAATTGTCATGCGACCAAAACGTGCTCGATCGAACGTCCACTTAGTGCGTGGCACGATGTCCAAAGTGGAGTGCCTTGCCATGTTACCAAAATATAGTCTGCCACCCTTTCACTCCACTGGCTCACATTAATCTCTCGTCGCCCCCGCCAATTATTTTGTACAATCGTGTTTAATGTGTGTCCCCTCCTATTACTTCCATGACATCTTGCACAAAATACAAGCCATTATGCATTCAATGTTCATAGTGCCTCACACAACTCGCCAACTTTCTCCCCTTTCAATCTACCATCTTCTCGATTGCTCTTCACATTGATGCCAAAACGTGTTCGCTTGAGGTCTCTATAACTTTTAGCCCGCCACCACAACATGCTACACTTAGAGTATAGTGACGCGTCAACCAAGCGCCTGTTAGAAGAGGTCTTTAACAGCTCGAGCTCTGCCATACAAGATCTTGCATTGTTCGATGCCATGCAGGTAAACCCATGTGCATGTCATTTATTGGTTTTCTTTCTATTGTAGCTTGAAAAATATATTTTAACGAGTTTGCATGCAGGTTTCGTTGCGTGAAGGCGATAGTGTGCTCCAGAAAGCGCCTTTGGCCTGATTTCAAACTCCATTCGACCCAGGTGAGCTTTCACAACCCATCTTATTGTTACTGAGTGGCTTTTACCTTCACGGGTAAATAGGATGATAAATGCAATCATGATTTTGATATATTTGACAAAGGAATGATATATTGAAATAGGTATTAAGTTATTATTGCTTTGAAAGAGTAATTATGTTTATAAAGATGATGAGCAAATAAAGAATACATGTATTATGAATATTCTAATGTTTTATGATGAAAGTGGATTTCATGTGAACGTCTAACTACCATTACAAATATGCCAAGTTGGATGCAGGTACAGGGTCACGCCTTCGAAAGGGAAGGGAAGTATCACTTAGGAGAAGTGTTTGGTCGGGTAACCTTGAATAAAATATGCAAAACAATAAACACAATAGTTTTGGACAAATTATCCCTGGAAAAACCCCAAAGGGAAAACTAGTTCAGCAAATGAGGAATTTTATTAAACTTCAGCAAATCAAGAGTTACATAAACTGCTTACCTCTTATTGGCAGAGCTCTGGTAATATTTTTCTTCTCCAGAAATTCTTCCCTCAACTTCTCTTGCTAAAATTCCAATGGTGTTGTATCCAACGCTATCACTACACCCTTTCTATCACTACAAATTTGTTTTTTATCACTGCAAATCTTTCTCAAGTGTGTGTTCTTAAAATGCCCATTGATCCCCTTTTATAATCTTCTCATTGAGCAACCAATGGCCATAATTTAATCTCAATCGATGGCTAAGATTATTTAGACTCTAACTAACCCTAACTAACCACTTTCTAGAAGTCTCTAGAGAAATCAATTAATTAATATTTTTGGGTATGGAGACACCTGTCCAAGCTACACAAACTAACACTCCCTCTTAGTGAATAAGGTGTTCTGCATAACACCCAACTTATCTCTAAAGAAGATAAATTTCACCTTCCCCGCTGCCTTTGTCAAAATGTATGCTACTTGTTGATCTGTAGGTATATACTATAGCTAAACAATCCTCCACTGTACACAATCCTTGATGAAGTGATACCTGATGTCTATATGCTTAAACCTATCATGAAACACTAGATTCTCAGATAATTTGATGTAACTCTGATTGTCGCAGTGTATCACTATATTCTCAACCCTCTGACCAAACAAGGCTACCAAGCAACTTCTAAAGCCATATAGCCTCACACGTCGCCATGCTAGCTGCTATGTATTCAAAAGGATACTTGAGAACGACAGAGTAAATCAAGTTTCAAAGCATATTTTCATCGTTCTGCAAACAAGCTCAAGATTGAGCAGATTTCCAATAGAAATGAAAGAGAAAGAGCTAAAGTTATGCTTGCAGGAGGCTCACCTGAGCTTGCATATTTTGTTTTTGCATAAAATTTGTTGAATAAATTTCATTGTTTGCGTTAGAATCTGCCATGAAAGTGTCTACAGGAGCTCGATGAAACCCTTTGTCGGTGATGAAATCTCTAGAGCTTTGTAAATGCAAGAATGAGAAATGTGGTTGCTAGTTTCCACTTAGGGTTTTCATTTACCCTAATGAATGTCAATGGGAGGAAGACTTTTTACCTTTTGTTTTAAACATTTACAATTAAAACTATTTCCTCGTATTATGTCATGCTAGTGAACTAGGAGTTTTTCTTTTTTAGGCTTAGACTATTTTCCAAAGCCCAAATGTATTAAAATGCTTTATTTTGCATTGATGATAGAATGTAAAGCTTTATTTAAGTGATGATGATTTATAAATCACCTTAAATAATGTTATAATTGCAAAGATATAGATAGATGCATATGTTTTGATTTTAGTCAATAGTCAAAAAGGATAGATATAGTTGGCTTTATGACTTGGTGTCAAGCATTTTGGGGAGGTTGGAGAAGTTATCAAACATGTGGAGAGCATATAGGAATTATTTGAATCAGTTGGTCGACTAAGGGAGATGATATAGGGAGTGATTCGTCACCTTTTTAGAGGGAATGAGTGGTTTAAGGCATCAGTTTCTTATGCCTTTATGGTAGACTTGGTCAAAGTTGACTTCTTCAACACATTGGAGCTATTTTGCAAAGGATTTAGTTGCTATATTTTTGGCTTTTTGGAGGTGTGTGCAGGTGAATTTCCTAGTCTAAGAGTGCAAAACAAACAAGAAATGCAAATAAGGAAACCACAAACAACACCTCAAGATGAGCCTAGTTTAATTTGAACAAAACCATAAAAATGAAATGCTTTTACCTTGTTCAAATTGTCTCCTTTGGTTGGCCTTTTAGTTGATGATTTGTGTGCTCCTTCTTTGGCAAGATGGCATACAAGTATGATCAAAATGAAGCTAAGGATGCAGGAAATAGAATGGAGGATGTGGGTATTGGATTGAATGCACTATGATGGCTCTAGGATGGATGCAATAATGGTGGTTTTTTACATGAAATTGGCTAAGTGTGTTTGAATACTAGGTTGCTTGAAAGTGTGTTGTTGCAAATGGGGGCATTTCCACCATTTTTAGGGGAAGTGCCTCTAAGTCAATGGAGGGACAAGATTAAGCCATGATGGCAAAGATCAAGGGTCAGGGTGAGTTGAGAGCTCACAAGCCCTCACATCTTGACATGTGGCGGGTGAGATGGAAAGGAAAGGATGAGGTGGAGGTGACATGGAGGTAATTTTATGTACCTTGGGAAGGGACAAGATCTTCTCATAAAGGAGGTCCTTGTCCACATGAGATTGAGTGGACATGTGAGGAATTGAAAATTCCTCATAAATCCTCATGGGGATGGGAGAAGGAATTTTAAATTCCTTAAAATTCCTTGGATGAATAAATGTGAATTAAAAATTCACATAGGGAAGGGGTTGCCCTCTCCAAATGGAAAAAGCATTTATTGTTGGTTGATTTAGGACATATGCCATAAATGGCATGGGGATTAGGTTGGGCTAAGCAAGTGATTAAGGTTGTACAAATGTGGGATTAGGTGGACTAATGGTAGATTAGGGACAAGTGGGAGATTATGGAGGATGTGACCCTAATGATTATTAGGGGTGTGCACATTCTAATCACAAATTAATTAGACTAATCTAGATTAAAGAGAATTATGGAAGATATGACATGACGAGAGAGGAAAATGAATTAAAATTAATTTAATTCATAAAAGCTAAAGTGACTAAATTAAATAAATTGTGGTATTTATTTAATTTGGAGATGAAAAGGGTAAAGTATTTAATTGATTTATTAAATCCCTTAGAGGATATTAGGATAGAAGGAAATATTAATCAAATAAGAGATTATTTAATTAATAGGGATGAAGGATGTGGGATGGAAGAATAGGAGGGTGAATTTGACCATATGGGGGTGGTCGACTTCTGGTGTCTACATTTTGCCCCTCTTCGAAATAGTATTGGAATAACAATGTTTTGAAGAAAAATAAAACACAGACAACTCAGTAGAAGAAAAGAATGTTAGACGATGCCCCAGTATCGTGAGAGAATGGATAGGAAGAAAAGATGGAGGAAAATAGTAGGGTATGCCCCCTTAAGAGGGTAGATGGGGAAGAAAAAAGGGCCCCAAGCGACTTCTCAATATGAAGAAATGGAGGTCACCACGCGATAGAGCACAAAAAACCATGAAAAATGGCTCTTGAACAGAGGAAAAAGGATAAACGGGGTGCGAATGGTAGCCCTCATAAGAAAATGGGGGAATTAATTAATTAAGGGTTAATTAAAGGGTAAAAATTACCCAAAAATTAAAAGGCTAATTAGGGGTAAAAATGAAAATTATATAAATAATAAATTTGAAAAATTACTATTCACCTAATTCTCATTTGCACACTTTCCAACTAAAAAAGCAAGAGAGAGAAAAAAAAGAGTGACGAGGATGGCTGACGGATCGAGCGGTGATGAGGCATTCATGGACGACGAGCTGATCCACTGAGGTGAGCAGGTGTAACAGTTCTACCATGAGTGCACGGTACCCTGCCAAGTAGGCCTCAGACCCGACTTTGTAATTTGGATTTGAATTTTTAGCACATTTTAAATTTATGGGTTGGGTAGACTAGGGTACTGTCATGCCACGAAAGGGTGGATTCACCCTTCCACAAGGCAAATTCGCCCGTCTAGGGGGATCGGTGAAGAAATGGGAAAAGTCGTGCTACACAGGGGCGAGCACGCTGGGGGAGGGGCAATTGCAAAATCACCTCTCCACAAAAAAGGTGATCCTGCGCTACGCAGGGGCAAGAGTGAAAGAAGACATGCGTATGTGAATTCGCCAAAACTAGGAAAGGGCGAATACGAATTTTCCCAAAAAGGGAAAGGGAAAATGTGAATTCGCCAAAATGGGAAACAAGCGAATGCAAGTCCACCTATTGGGAAAATGAGTGAATGCGAATTCGCCCATCGAAAAGAAAAGACATAGGGATGAAAATGAAATCACCCCTTGGGAAAAAAGGTAAATACATATTCACCTCTGAGGAAAACACGGGCGTATTCACGCCTAGACAAGGAAGGGGCGAGGTCACTGGATAAACAGGCGAACCCGCAAAAATGCAAGGGGTGAACACACTAGCTGGACAGGCAAATGCGTTGGGATGGAAAAGGGGCAAACTCACCTTACACAGAGGTAAATTTTCCAAACCAGGATAAGGGTAAAAAGGTAAGGAAAAGAAAGTGAAAATGGTAGAAAACTGACAAAATGGTCTACATGGATGCAGAACTTCGATACGCTGAGGACACATGAGTGACATTCCACAGTGCTTGAGGTGACAGCAAGGGTGATGAATGCCCATGGCCATGGATTGTTGGCACAAGCGGGGCTACTACACATGTTGGGGTATCCCAACATTTGAGCACATAGGGGATTGTTGACCACATTGATGGAGAGATGGAGTTCAAAGACCTCGACCTTCCATCACCCAATAGGGGAGATGACGGTGACATTGGAGGACGTGTGGAAGATTTTACGATTGCTCACCTGAGGGCACGTGGTTAGCTTGACACATAGTCAAACAGTGGATTGGAGCCTACGAGTTGTATTTGGACTAGTAGAGTTGTCGATCCAGGGGAGGGAGTTGGATTTGGATGCATGCTTGGATTAGAGATGCCAACTCTGCCATTGTACCTCTGTGGGCTAATTAGTGGGATTTTGCTGCCAGACAAGAGTGGGCGGTTCTGCAACCTCAAGGTTATTGAGGTTGTTAGACACATTATGGAGAGACAGGAGCAATATTTTTCTTTGGGGGCATGTGTACTGGCCCAATTATATAGAGATATGCACGTCATCTGCTATATACGAACATTGAGCATCACACATGTGACGAGTTGCTACAGGTATGGGCCTGGGAGCACATCAATGTTGCCAGGGAAGACATTCTGATTATCGGATCACGGGATGAGACATTTCCCGTAGCATATTGGTGGGGTATGGAGCATGGGTGGAGGTTGCATTACTAGTATGTGGGGGATTTGGAGGGATGGATATGGAGGTTAGATGATCTAAGAGTAGAGTATATCACCTGAAGGTCATACCTAGCATGATGCTTCTTGGGGTAGAGGGACGACAACACGAGATATAGGGGATACTTCTTCTCTATTTGTTACTTGAGTGGTTGGGACTCCTATATTGTTGAGCTACACAAACCAAACAAGGTCCCCAGATAGTTTGGGATATAGCAGGATATTCCTACAGGACTGCAAAGATTCAGGCGAATTACTCGAGAGCCAACAATGATATGGGGGGAATAGATCACAGGGGATTTTTCTCGGCAGATGTGGGATGGGGTACAGGAGACAGTACCCATGGAGACAAGGGCTAGTAGATGCAGGTACCACAGTATGGTACTCTGCATGGTGGGCGGAGAGGAGGTCGAGGAGGATTACCATAGTGCACCCGATTGTAGGGGCATTAGGCTTTGGATCAGATGATGAGAGGGAGTTTGCTAGGCCCTAAAGGAGGGGGAGGAGGAGGAGGAGAGGGGGGAGATAGAGGAGGGGTGGTGAGGAGGATGTAGAGATGTAGAAGACAGGGGAGGAGCATCAGGGGATGGATGTGGATGCCCTAGAGGTGCATCCCTTAGCTATTGTACCATATGTACCACCACCACCGGAGGATCCTATTGTATTGCTGACAGGAGCCTTAGCCTAATTGAGGATATCAGAGCACAAATTATGGGAGTCTGAGGCGGATTGAGATAGGCTACAAAGAGAGGTGGATAGACTACAAGGGGAGGTGGAGAGTTTGCATATTATGGAGAGGGATGGAGAGAGGGATTATAGAGCCCTGGCAAATGAGGCCTCCAGGAGGGTACAGGAGATGCAGGCAGAGAAGGACGAGGCCTTGAGGGAGAGGGATGAGGATCGAAGGGAGTGATATAAGGCTTGAGAGAGAGTTGAGTGTGTAGAGGAGGTGATGGGGGATATAGAGGGTCTGATGGAGAAGGCAGAGGTAGTAGAGGTGCATATGTAGGCATTGCAGGGGGAGAGAGATGTCGAGGCACAAAGGATAGCCCAACTGTAGGAACAAGTAGACCAGATGCAGCTGGCACAAGAGGCATGGGAAAGGGAGAGGTGGTATATTAGTGAGTTGTGAGACAAGTACAAGATTGAGCAGGACTTGGCCAGAGCGCAGGTAACTAAGGTGGAGGATGCAAGGATAGAGGTTGGGTACTACATGAGCGCCTATTTCAAAGAGGTGTCGGACCCCAAACTGAGAGTGCCACCCTACATTCGATCAGCCCCATAAATTCCAACACCATCACAGGGGGGCACCCACACACAGGGATACAACAACTACTGTGAGAGACCTCCCCGAGACAAAGGATCGGTGCTAGACTCCCCCCAAAGGATAGATGTCAAGAGTAGTGGGTCAGTTAGGAGAGGAGGATGAGGGGATAGGGCTCAAATTTTTGACAGGTGTAGAGTGGATGTACAATACACAAAGACATAGGCTACAAATTATTTGTACAGATTCAGAGATTGATGCATTCATTGGTTCATTGGTTCATTGATTCTTTATTCTTTATTCATTCAGGAGATGTAGTATTTATACCTGATTAACGCTCTGCACTTGTACCTTTATTTTATGGATGTTCATGGACATGACTGATGGACTTTTTATTATGTTTTATCATGGAATCATTATGGATTTTATGATCTTTTATTATAGACTTGATGGACATGTGATAGACACTATTATTTTGTTTTTTGATATATATGATATGTGATAGACATTGATGCAATCATGTATGGTTATTATGTGATGTGATGGATATTTATTATGCTCTTGTGTAGGGTGATGGTTATGATGTATTTCTATGATTATGGTGATTTATTTCTACATCTTTGTGGATGATGTGGATTATATGTATTATGTCTAACGATTGTGGATGCAGGATGTGATGTGACATGGTTTATGCTTTTATGAAGTATGCTATGGACATGTTACTAATGGTGTGTGATTCAGGTGGTGATGTGATTGTGATTTTTATGTGGCGTATGCATATGAAATGTGATATGAGAATGGATCATGTATGGATAATGAATAATGTATGGATGACTTTGTGATGATTAATGTGGATGAATGGCATGAGAATGTATGACATATGTATATGTGATCATGATATGGAAAAATGTAATGAATGTGATGCAATGTATTGTATATAATGAAATGAATGAGTATGTTTAGAATAATAACTCTAAATAACGAAAAATGATAGTGCAAATGGTAATGGGATGATATGCAATGATCTTATAATGCTTAGAATAAAAAATCTATATTAATCTAAATAACTTGAGATGATAAAAATGATAATGAAATGAAATGAACTTAAGATGCTTAGAATAACAAATCTATATTAATCTAAACAACTTAAGATGATGAAAATGATAATGAAAATGCAATGAAATGATAATGAAATGAAATAAACTTAAGATGATTAGAATAACAAATATATTAATCTAAACAACTTAAGATGATGGAAATGATAAAGAAAATGCAACAAAATGATAATGCAATGAAATGAACTTTAGATGCTTAGAATAAAAAATCTATATTAATCTAAACAACTTAAGATGATGAAAATGATAATGAAAATGAAACGAAATGATATGATAATGAAATGAAACAAACTTAAGATGCTTAGAACAACAAATCTATATTAATCTAAACAACTTAAGATGATGAAAATGATAATGAAAATGCAATGAAATGATAATGAAATGAAATGAACTTAAGATGCTTAGAATAACAAATCTATATTAATCTAAACAATTTAAGATAGTTACAAAAAATGTAGTGGATATGAAATGCATATGGATAATGATAATGGAAATGCAACTAGATGAGCAATGATAGGCATGGAAATGTATCACATAACATAGCAAGATGGATGATGATGGGTGTGAGAGTGCACTTGTCAAAATCATAGGAACCCTGTCAAGAAGAATAAGTGGAAGGAAACATTTGCACAACCAAAATCACTAGCCATAGGCTAGGGGAAGGAAATGGATGGGGGGAAATGCAATGCAATGGGAAGATAAATGAAATGGAAATCTAAAGCCATTTTTCCATATCAAGAGCACCGATTTTTGCTATAGCATGAGACACACGAGGCCAAGGTATTAGGGATCAAGGTTGATTAGTGTCCAATGCATAAAACAGACACAACAAACAAGGGGGCTATCCCAACACCCCAAAACCACAAGGGATTTGGTCGGGCCTAATGTTGAGATAACCACAAACACAAAGGATACCCTAGCATAACACAACACCATGGGGATCTTGGTGGGTACTACGTGGGACAACCAGGAAGACAAAAACAAACAAAATATCAAGATATGTTCCTATTTCTACTTGTCAAAGCACACCATGATATGATGGATCATGGCGACCTTGACAAAGTATAATAGGAAGCTCAAATGATAAATAAAATGTAAAAAGCATCAAGAGATCACAACAAATTTCAAATGGCTTTTTTGATAGGATCAGTAGGTGGATGGGATTAATACGGTTTAATTTAGGAAGGATACATCCTATTAAGACCAAAGATGGTGGATAAATTAGGTGATCGATAGGACTTAGGATACTCAAAACCAATGGAACCACATGATACTAGTGACCTTTGTTTGTACGCATCAGCTAAATAGAGACATACTTGATGACACAACATGACACCAAAACACACCCTACAGACCTAGGGGTTGATCAAAGATTAGCCTTGCCTACGTGAAAGTGCAGAGCCCTTGTAGTTTGATAAAAGATTGATGACTGACCATGGATAAAAGAAAAAAGATGACAATGGAGACCTTGATGGATGACAACAACTGGACACACTAATGCCCCGAGGGCTAATCAAATGATTAGCCTTGCCTACGTGAAAGTGCAGGGGCAACATAGTTTGACAAAATGGACCAAAATTGATATGAGACCTAATGATGATCGACACGATGAAAGATCTTAGATGAGGACACAAGGCCGACCAAACGACACAAATATACAAATGATGAAAAGATCAGGATTTAGGATAAAAAGCTTAGGATCTTGGATAGTTGATCTGAATCATCCAACGCTCAATCAAAATATACCAAGTGACGGATAGACGAGATGTCGATGGAGGGACGAGACCGATAGGATGCAAGGATAAGATAAGTGGATAGGATGGATGGAAGCATAAACCAACTAGGATGCAAGGTAGATAATGATCAATCCCTCTACGAATGGTGCCTGTTGCCAAATTTTCACCAAACGTACTTATCCAAGGTGCCACCAAGGGTGGTTTTCACCATAAGACAAATTATTTCTCTTTACTATTTTTGGATTTTATTTTTGTTTTTTTGATGATTTTTTACTTTTTTGTTTTGGATTTTTCTAGGTAGGATAACCTAGCTAACTCAGGTATAGAACCTCTTTAGATGCATGATGTTGATAGGCTCATATAAGGACTCTCCTTCAAGTGTTGCAAGCCTATATTCCCCAAAACTGTATTTTGTTGTGATAACATAGGGACCCAACCAGTTTGGTTCAAACTTTCCTTTCTTTTCTCTATCTTGTTAGGTACACTGGTTTTCCTTTAGGACCAAATCGCCAACGTTGAACTAACAAGGATGGACCTTCTTGTTGTAGCTCCTTCTAAGATGATTTTGATATGATTGAAGGTGATTGTAGGCCTTGATGTTTTTTTCATCCAAAAGTTCAAGCTATCTTAAGCATGCTACCCGAGCATCTTCGTCACTGATGAGATTCTTCAGAGAGTTTCAAAGTGATGGGATCTCAACTTCGATCGACAAGATTACGTTGAAACCATACACAAGAGAGTATGAGGTGGTGCCAGTGGGAGTGTGGATGGATGTACGGTATGCTCAAGGGCAGGATGGAGATGGAGATGCCAATCTCGACTAGTATTATTGACCACCTTTTTGAGGATTTTGATCAAGGTTTTGTTGGTTGCCTCCACTTGTCCATTACCCTGAGGGTAATAAGGTGTGGACCAATGATGTTGGATATGATAAGTATCACAAAGGTGCTTCATAAACTAATTTTTGAAGGGCTTTCCATTGTCGGTGATGATGGTGGAATGGATTCCATATTTGCACAAAATATGGAAGAAGATGAATTTAGATATCTGAATACCTGAGAGAGTGTAATTTCTTCCACCCACTTGGTAAAGTATTCAGTGGCTGTGATAATGAAAGTATGGCCATAAGAGGATGGAGGGTAAATCTTGTCGATCAAGTCAAAACCCCATTGAGAAAAAGGCCATGGTGTTATGATAGGTTGTAAGTCTTGTGTTGGAGAATGGATTAAATCCACATGTTGTCGATAGGGAAGATATTTCTTCATGAACTCACAGACATCATGTTCCATAGTGGGCCAACAGTATCTTGCTCTTAGAATCCTTTTTGCTAAGGCCATACCATTGGAATGGGACCCACATACACCACTATGCATTGTCATTTAATGCGATACGAGATTTTGATTCAATGAGACATCGAAGGAGAGTACCATCATACCCTCGACGATAAAGTGTATCTCCCACAATCGTGTATCAGGATGAGCATTGGGTAAATGATTTTCATTGGTTGTGAGTAAGGTTAGGTGGGAGGATGTTATCACGAAGATAGGTATAAATTTCATGGTACTAGGGTGAATCAGAACCTACAATATTACACACCATCTCATTGTCAGGGACATCATATGTCGGGATTAGTAGTTGCTCAACAAGAAATTCACAGTCCATTCAATCTTTGGGCATGTCAATAAGGGAACCAATTGTAGCCATTGCATCTGCTACTTTTTTCTAGACCCTGGGAATCTGTTCAAATTGGATGTAGGTGAAATCATTTTTAAAGTCATCCACCATGCATTTGTATGGAAAAAGCTTATCATCTTTTGTTTGAAACTCATCATTGACCTGTTTAATAATGAGTTGGGAATTTTTGAAGACTCGAAGATGAGTGATGTTCCCTTGGATGGTGATTTTAAGGTCAGTGATTAAAGCTTCATACTCAACAATATTGTTGGTGCAAGGAAAGGCTAATCTTAATGACTTTGGGATATAGTCACCTTGTGGAGTGACAAATAGAACACCTGCACCAACTCCATTATGCGTATATAACCCATCAAAATAGAGTTTCCATGTCTCTATTTTTGTGACTATAAGGACCCCTTCATTTCCGCTACTAAAGGATAAGCATCCACCAATGGAGCATTGGCCAACTGATCTGCTATCACCTGC
The DNA here is from genome assembly GCA_007115665.2 of Sequoiadendron giganteum. Classification (NCBI taxonomy): domain Eukaryota; kingdom Viridiplantae; phylum Streptophyta; class Pinopsida; order Cupressales; family Cupressaceae; genus Sequoiadendron; species Sequoiadendron giganteum. The sequence goes on from CM021101.1 coordinate 299,561,375, forward strand.
CCCTTGATTTATTTTTGGTCCACATACTCTATGTCGAACTCACTTAGTAACATAACCCACTTGGCCATGTGGCCTGTCAAAGAAATTCTAGATAACAGGTACTTAAGTGGGTCCACTTTTGATATTAGCTTGATGGGATGACTAAGCATGTAATGATGAATATTTTGTGAATTGAATACCACCGCCAAACAAGCTTTTTCCATAGGAGAATAGTTGAGCTCATAGCCTACAAGTTTTTGACTGATGTAATAGATAACACGTTCCTTGGCGAACTCATCATGTTGTGCTAGTAATTCCCCCAGGGCAATGGATGTAGCTGAGATGTATAACCAAAATGGTTTTCTTAGAATAAGAGGCGTAAGAATATGTGGGTAAGCTAAATACTCCTTAATCTTGTGGAAGCCTTGTTGACACTTTGAGTCCCACTTGAAAGTGATGTCTTTGTGCAGTAGATGGGTGAATGATTGACACTTGTCAGCAAGTTGGGCTATGAAGCGTCTGATGGACTGTAACTTTCCTTGAAGGCTTTGTAATTGCTTGAGACTATGAGGCGGGGGCATTTCCATTATGGCTTTGACTTTGGTTGGATCCAATTATATACCCCTTCTAGAGACTATGAAGCCCAATAGCTTTCCACATGTGACCCCAAACACATATTTCTTCAGATTCAAACGTAGCTTGTAGTGCTTTAACTACTCAAAGATTTTCTTTAGGATTGCAGGATGTTCTTCTCTAGTCTTAGACTTTCCCAACAAGTCATCAACACAATCTTCCATGATGATATGGATGAGGTCATGAAGATAACAGTCATCACACATTGATAGGTTGCCCCTACATTTTTAAGACTAAAGGGCATGACATTATAGCAGAAGGTGCCCCAAGGGGTAGTGAAGGCAATTTTATGTTGATCTTCGAGTGCGATTTTGATTTGGTTGTAGCCAGAAAATCCATCCATGAGAGATAAAATATCATGCCCTACTATAAGATCTACTAGCATATCAATGTTTGGAAGAGGGAAATCATCCTTTGGGCAGGCTTTATTGAGATCCCAGAAATCTATGCAGATTATTATGTTTCCATTTGGTTTGGAAACAAGAACTATGTTGGAGATCTAGCCAGAATAGTCAATAGGTCTTTTGAACCCAGCTCTAATAACTTCTCCAATTATTTCTTAATGAGAAAGGCCACTTGGGGATGAATTTTTCTTAGCTTATGTATAACAGGTTTGGCATTTGAATGAACTTCCAAATGATGCACAACTAGTGCGGGATCTAATCTTGGCATGTCTAAATAGCTCAATACGAAGTTGATGATTTCTTCCTTGAGTAGGCTGGAAATGGTGGAATGCTCTTCCTCTGACAATGATTTAGCTATGTAAGCGATTTTGGGGTCTTCTTTGGTTCCCAAATTAACCTCTTGTGTATCTTTGATCAGGATGGAAGATCATTCACAAAAGTGAGCTCCTACAAGGGGAAGATATACATCCCCATCCTCTACCACCTCATTGAGGTTTTCACTGTTGGATACACCCTTTGTTTTTACTTTTGATGAGTAAGGAAGTTCCTTGCAGAGGTTTTCACTTGATGACCCTTTTTTAATTTGTTTCTTTCTATTTTTATGGTTGAGGTGTTCATCTTCCCCCAATCCCATGAGATGCACGTAAATTTCCTCTGAAGGATAGGTTTTGATAGGTGCACTACCTCGTAGGTCCCAATCAATCAGGTCAGGATGGCAGAGGGAAAGGTTGATGGTAAATATTGATGTGGTATCAAAGAGGGACAGGAGATTTGCGTCATCGTATGAAAGTATGATGGTTTCTTCTTTCGGTTTGTCCTTGAGGAGATTGTCATCTACACTAACATTATTCAAGGTACTAGAGGATGATGCTAGACCCTTCTACTTTTTTTCATAGCCTAGTCCTACCCGTTTTGGATGGATAGGTGTCTTAATAGGCTATAGCCTTCCTTTCTCTTCTACACCAAGACCTCCCCCTTGATAATTCATCCAACCTTGATGCATGGGGATAGAACTCTTGGAAATATTCTACAAGGGGGGGTGGTGGCTCTGGTTCCTCTTTATAGATTCATTGGCTAATGTCATCTTCCATCTGATATTTAAGTGTACCCAAATCTCAGAATGTTGTCGAACCCATATTCTTAGAGGTGAGGGTATTAGTATTTTCCTCTTCCTTTGGTGTTGATTGAGAGGGGTTCCCATATGTGCAGGGAGATGGTGACATTGTCGCCACACTGAGTGTAGTATACATTTCATATTCTCCACAACCATTGTCAATGATCTGGACTTTGGTGATGGTGGATTTAGATGCGGTGGATGAGGTGGATGTTGTGTTGGATGATGGATTGTGAGATGGATTGGAGGATGATGCCTAAGGTTCCCCCACTTCATCTCTTGGGCAATATCGGGAGTGAGGGAAAGAGGCTTCAAGAGCATGAGAATATTCAAAGGGTTGAGGATCAGCATGAATGGTTACCTCCATCCCATTGTAAGTAAATTTCAATCACTGATGGTAAGTGGAGGGAATGGCTTGCATGGAATGAATCCATGGGCAACCAAGGAGAAGATTATATGGGAGGTCCAGATCAAGGGTGTGGCATGTGGGGTATTGTACAACATGGACAACTTGAATAGGAAGACAAATAATGCCTTATGAATCTCTTTCTGCATTATCATAGGCTTTGATGGTGATAACCTGATTATTCAAGTCAGCTTGAGTATATCCTACCTAATTTATGAAATTTACGGTACAGAGGTTGAGGGCAGAGCCATTATCTACTAGGACCCTTTTCACTTTATGATGGGCAACAAGGACTTTGATGTGGAGGGGACAGTTATGGTTTGAATCGATTGACGACATATCGTTTTGACTAAATCCTAGCTAATATGTGGATGAAAAATGTCCTACTAAGGCTTGAAATTGAGTAGGATCTATATCATTAGGCACGTGGGTATCCTAGAGAGCTTTAGTGAGGATTTCTTGATGGATGAGGGAAGACTTAAGCAAATCCAAAATGGATATCTGAGCGGGAGCCTTTCCAAGATGATCAAGAATATTATACTGGGAGCTCACAGGAGCTAGTTGGGATGACGTGGAAGGTCCAGGAACGAATATGCGGTTGCGATGCGTAGTAACAACATATTGCAGGTCTTTGCCTTTAACATAGATCATGGACACACATGGCTTTACCTGAATGATGCACATAACTATGTCATCATAGTTATGGGGTACATTCTTATAGCTAATATTGTTAGTGCTATTACCTTGGTTGGTGTTATTGCTAGATCATGGATTAGCATTGGAAGTGTTGGCACCTTGATTATTCTTGGGGAAAGCATTTTGATATATTTGTTATTTAGAATTGGACGATGTTTCCTAATTCACATCCATTATTATATCACCTAAATATATGAGATCTTGGATATACATTTTAAGACCTTGAAACTTATTAGTGGTACGACCCTTGATTTTGTGGAAGTCACAATACTCATTTTCCCTATATTAGGCAGGCTTTGATTTGGACTTGTCAAAGGGCTTCATCACGTTATAGACAATCGGATAGCTCGCTTGAAGCAACCTGTTGAAAATAACACTTAAGGGTTCTCCCAAAGGATTGAATGAACGTTTATTATTCCCTTGATTATTTTGATTGGATTTTTGGGGAGGACATGGTGCACCATGTGACACAAATATGATGTTGGGATCCAATTTTTGATTAGGGACATACTGTGATTTTTGTGAGGTGTTGGCTACCTAGACATGCTTGGTATAAGTGACACCATCATTGATAGCATTCTTATTCTTATTCTAGTAACGAGACCTATCACTTGATGACTTATCCTTATCTGAATTGAAGATTTTGACTTGTCCCTTAGCAATGAGGGCTCTCTCAATAGTGGTGCCCTTCTCAATGACTTCTGAAAAGGTGGTAACACAGTGAAGATTAAGATTATGCACCATGTCAATATGGGAATTTGCAATGAAGATGGTCACCATGTCCTTCTCACTGAGATGGTATTTTAATCGACTATCCAGGGCATGCCACCTTTGGAGGTAGCTCACAAAGGTTTCTCCCTCACATTGTTTTTTCTTTCAACAGATCTAAGGTATCTATGTCCTTCTCCAAGTTGAAGGAGAAGTGTGCCACAATTTTTTCTGACAGATCTACAAAGGAAGAGATTGACCCCTTTTCAAGACCCATGAAGTAGTCTAAAGCTATCCCTATCAGACTTCTAGGGAATAGTCGTATGAGATAATTACCATTGTGCAAGACTTCTTGGAAATGTGTATAAAATTCATGCAGGTGGGTTCTCGGGTCACTCTTTCCTTTGTATTTATCAAACTTTGGAATTTCAAAGTGCTTAGGAAAGGGGACAAGTGAGATGGAGGGATCAAATGGATAGGGACAAATCTCTTCAAACTTAAAGGACTTTTTGGATGTCTCTGCTTGCAAGTCCTTCAACATGACTTTAAATTCTTCCCACTCCTTGTTGACAGGTATAGATGAGGAGGGACTTGCTTGATTGGACTGACTATAGGGGGATATTGATGATAGGATGGGGATGGAGTCAGAATGGTTTGGTCATGTGATGGTGGAGATGGATATGAAGGAGTTTGCTGATATTGATTGGGGTACGTGGATTGGGGATTGGCATAAGGTTGTTGATGTGATGGTGGGACTTCATGATATGAGGAGGAGGTACCCTACTGATATGATGGTGGTTATTGATAGTAATACAAATAGGATTGATAATTGTAGGTAGGTTGTTGTTGGGAAGCGTATAGGGATTTTTGTGGAGTGGATTGCTAGTAATAGGGATATTGTTGTGACTGTTGGAGATTGGTGTAGGATGGTCGCTGCAGGGATTGTTGTACATAAGGTGGTTACTGCTGAGATTTTTGTGGAGCATAATAATAATAATTAGGATTGGGATTGGATGTAGTGGCTTGCAAACGATAAGAGCTTTGGGGATGATATAGGTATTGAGTAGCAGGGTTGTTGGGGTTTTGTTGGGATGATTGTTGGGGTTGCATTAGGATTTGCGACTACTGAGGGGGTTGCTGGTAATATGGTGGTTGTTGGCGAGGAGTTTGAGATGGAATTTCAGGTTGCTGAGGGATGACCTACAATTGATGAGGAGGTTGAGAGGTAATTCCCTAAGATTAATGTGGGGGTTGTTGTTGATGTTGTTGCAAGATTTGACCTGGTTGGGGATTACCTTGTGGGTGATGCAAGGGTTGAGATGGATTACCCCAAGCTTGTTGCAAGGGCAGTTGTTGAGGCTGTGATGGGATAGTAGTGTGAAGTGAGGGTTGTGACAAGGTTGTTGTGGTGGAAGACTTCCTTGAGGAAGTTTTTGGGATGTGAATGGAGGTGGCAGTAAGTTAGAGGTGGGTGTAGGACTAGGAGGTAGAGGTGGTGCAACGAAAGGATTATAAGTAGTGCCCCTAGCATTTGTAAGAATCTAACCCAGTTGGTTCAGTGGAAAAGGTGAAGCAGATGGTATGGGGGTTGAACCTTGCAGGATATTCATGCCTTGTAGATTGGGTGTACCTTGTGGCATACCAAGACCAAGAGGATTGTTAGGATTGGGGCCTTAGGGATTGTCAAGATCAGGCGATGATTCCATAGCCAAAATTGGAACTTGAGGAGGGGTACAAGAGGTATTACTTGATAAAAAACAACATTTTCCAAATCCAAGCTGATACCAACCCTCTTAGGGTGGACCTTGGGGGACGTATGAATTGCTAGGGTCATTCTCAGAATTTTGAGGATCTTGTTGCACAGGCGGTGCAGGAGGTGTAATGTTAACATATTTCGATAGGTCAAATTCTAGTGAGGGTTTGATACCCTTCATGATGAAGGTGGAAAATATCCCACACTCATCTAGAAGATGATTAGTCATTTGAAAATTGGTAGGATTACTGAGGTATTCATCAATTGTATGCTCAGGTTCGTTAACCATGCTTTCATCAAGAGGAGATTGAGTGTGGCCCTCAGTGTTAGATTGCAATGAACCACCGCTGGTGGGTTGATCTTGAGGGGCTTGAGGTTGAGTACCTTGAGGTTGTTGTTGCTCCATGATTTTCTTTGCTTATGATTGGGTAATGGGCATGAAAATGAAAAACGAATAGGTGACTAGAATGACACTAAGCTCTAGAATGCAACTAAATGATGACTAAAGGATTGATTGATCGATCAGATTGTATGGGATGATTCAAATAATTTATAGGGTTGGATATGATTGGATCAATTGATTGGATTAGATGATTGATGAGATTGAATGATTGATAGGATCGAGTGATTGATGAAATTGACTCTAAACTAGGTTTAGGGACTTAAATCGATGATAACAGGATGATCACAACACACAATCCACCTCACGATGAGAGGGGATTGATGAGGTTGTGGAGGATTACTATCTCAAGATGGATAACAATCCCAAGCAAGCATGGATGATGATGATGAGGATTAGTTTCTTAGCCCTATTGGATAAAATTCCCCTAAAATGAAGCCTAAAGGATTCAGATTGATGAAATGAGATGAAAATGCAATCTAGGGATGTCCTAGCTTATAGTGGTTAAGAGGGTTAACTCTTGGGAGTCTTGTATGGGAAGTGCATGCACCTCTGTGTCTAACAAATTCACCCCTCTAGGTAATGGGTTCACCTAGCTAGGGGTCAGTAAAATCACCTCTGCATTCAACAAGTTCACCTTTCCCAAGACACAAGATTGCCTATATCTTGAGATGCAAAAGGAATAGGTGGATATAGGACACAAATTCACCTATCGGGGTATTAAAATTTCCTATGTGATGACAAGATCACCTTTCTAATACATGGGACCACATATATTTTCAAATACCCAAAGGGAAACAGGCGGATACGAGACACAAAATCGCCTTTCTAAGGATTAAGTTCACCTCTTTCTTGAGATGTATGAATGACCACAGAAACACCTATCTAGAGGATAATGGATTCACCTATGTATTGAACTATACGAATGGGGATAGTACAGAAAGACATGGGATCACCCCTACGGACAATAGGTAGGGTGATCCCATGTCTTTCTGTATTATCCCCATTCATATAGTTCAATACATAGGTGAATCCATTGTCCTCTAGATAGGTGTTTCTGTGTTCATTCATACATCTCAAGAAAGAGGTGAACTTGATCCTTAGAAAGGCGATTTTGTGTCTCGTATCCGTTGGTTTCCCTTTGGGTTTTTGAAAATATAGGCGGTCCCATGTATTAGAAAGGCGATCTTGTCATCACATAGGCAATTTTAATACCCTGATAGGTGAATTTGTGTCCTATATCCACCTATTCCTTTTGCATCTCAAGATATAGGCGATCTTGTATCTTGGGAAAGGTGAACTTGTTGAATGCAGAGGCAATTTTACTGACCCCTAGATAGGTGAACCCATTACCTAGAGGGGTGAATTTGATAGACACAGAGGTGCATGCACTTCCCATACAAGACTCCCAAGAGTTAACCCTATTCTAAGGGGTGTACAAACAAGGGAGACTCAAACGAAAGACAGGATTGCCCCTGCGGATAGTAGGTTCGCCTATTCTGGGAACATATAGGCGAGGATGACACAAAATCGCCTATAAAGGGAGCAAGATCACCTATTATAAGGGAACAGGTGGATATGGGGTTGCCTAAAGGAGGGACCCATAGGAAAATTCGCCTGTGACAAGGAAAATTTCGCTTAAGGATGACCTAGACCAAACTTGAGACACATTATTGCCCCTATTCAAGGTAGGATCACCTATCCACAATGAAAATTCACTCTTGTGAGAAGAATTTTTTTCATTGAGGGCAAGGGAAGACTACGATAAAGGACTGAAGACACAACAAACAAAAAGCAATAGGTTGGACTAACTTGGACTGACAACAAGCACTGGTATCGTACAAGAAAACATGCTTGACAACACAATCCTAAAATTAGTGATAAGAGTTTATGAACTCGATGTAGGCCCACCACCTTGAGGGGACATCCCAAGGTTAATACTCTGTGATATTGGGGTGGTTCTTTGGATCACCCTTTCTCGTGAAGGTGAATAGATAGAGATCCAGTGGTGCAAGGTCATCAACAGACGCCATAGGCTCACCTTCTCTCTCTCACTCGAGGACTATCATAGTCCACCATGAGGATTCCTATCTCAACCCAAGGGAGTACGTGGTGAGTAACTTTTGGGTACAGTGTGCATCCCCTAAACTACACCAAGCTGCAGCTAAAACATAGGTCTCTATCTAGGGTAAATAGGCTATCTCGTGCATCCTTGATATATGCTAGGTACATGAGGCACAAGTGTGAACACCAACCCATCACAAGCGTGGGTTGGGAGCCCCAATGAGGTATTAGAAACTTGGACCAACCCTGCACATCTTATCTAGGTATCACCCTAGCTTTGACGCTTCGCTAAACATGACGTTACTAGATTGGGGTACAACTTAAGATCTCCCCCTTTATATACCCCATCGATAACATGTGGTTGAAATCATCCCCCAGGTGATGAAATCCCAGGCACGTCCCACTAAAGGAAATAAATACTAGATGCTTCGATTGGCCCCCAAGCTCGTACGTAGCACAAGGAGAGAGCTTAGATGCATTAGCACTTCCTAGGTAGATTGGACTGGATTGGAATGAATTGTGATTTCTCGTCACCCAGGATCACCAAAAAGGTGCAAGGGGAGTGGATACGTCAACAATTCACTCCCAAACACAACAAACAAAGGTTAGTTGACCCTTTAATTAAGCTACGTGTGCCTAGATTAGTGTGAAAAAAATAGATAGAGCTAACTAAGGCTTCAACCGCTCGTTCTGCAACACACATATTAGTAGTTTTGGACCACCGATCTTGGACAAATGTAGGGGAACAAGCTGCACAAATGTTAGTAAAATGCCACAAATTATCGACAAATAAGTTAGCTGGTTAGTACCCAAAACAAAAACCAAATTGTAGCTCAAACTGAAAAATTTAAGGTTCTGAATTACCACAAATTTTCCTTTATGTAAGACGAGTTCACCCTTTCTGTGGAGCAAGATCACCTGTCTAACAAAAGCGGTGGATTCATTTTCGCCTATTTTACAAAGAGGCGTATGTGTTTTCACCCCTGTGACTTATGCAAATTCACCTTTGTATTGAAAAAGTTCACCCGTCCTTGCGTATTCGCCTCTGAATTTGATCGATCTAGATTTAGGATCGCAAATTCACCCTTTATACCAAAGGGCAATAGCATGTTCGCATTTGTTTAGAGCAGGTATGCCCCTGCATTAAGCAAGCTTGCCCGTTCGAGGCGGATTCACCTCTATGTATCAAATCCGAACCTCCAAAAAGTCAAACAACAAGCAAACATCAAATAGGCCTGTGACATGGGTCCCATCGGGCATACTAGAAATGTGTGCAGGTGAATTTCCTAGTCTAAGAATGCAAAACAAACAAGAAATGCAAATAAGAAAACCACAAACAACACCTCAAGATGAGCCTAGTTTAATTTGAACAAAACCATAAAAAATGAAATGCTTTTACCTTGTTCAAATTGTCTCCTTTGGTTGGCCCTTTAGTTGACAATTTTTGTGCTCCTTGTTTGGCAAGATGACATGCAAGTATGATCAAAATGAAGCTAAGGATGCAGGGAATGCAATGGAGGATGCGGGTATTGGATTTAATGCACTATGATGGCTCTTAGATGGATGCAACAATGGTGAGTTTTTGCATGAAATTAGCTAAGTGTGCTTGAATGCTAGATTGCTTGAAAGTGTGTTGTTGCAAATGGGGGAATTTCCACCATTTTTGGGGGAAATACCTCTAAATTAATGGAGGACCAAGATTAAGCCATGATCGCAAAGATCAAGGGCCAGGGTGAGTTGAGAGCTCACAAGCCCTCACATCTTGACATGTGGTAGGTGAGATGGAAAGGAAAGGATGAGGTGAATGTGACTTGGAGGTACTTTTATGTACCTTGGGAAGGGACAAGGTCTCCTCATAAAGGATATCCTTGTCCACATGTAATTGATAGGACATGTGAGGAATTAAAAATTCCTCACAAATTCTCATGGGGATGGGAGAAGGAATTTGAAATTCATTAAAATTCTTTGGATGAATAAAATTCCTTGTGAGTTGAGAGCTCACAAGCCCTCACATCTTGACATGTGGTAGGTGAGATGGAAAGGAAAGGATGAGGTGAATGTGACTTGGAGGTACTTTTATGTACCTTGGGAAGGGACAAGATCTCCTCATAAAGGAGATCCTTGTCCACATGTGATTGATAGGACATGTGAGGACTTAAAAATTCCTCACAAATTCTCAGGGGGATGGGAGAAGGAATTTGAAATTCCTTGGATGAATAAAATGTGAATTGAAAATTCACATAGGGAAGGGGTTGCCTTCTCCAAATGGAGAATGCATTTAATATTGGTTGACTTAGGACATATGCCATAAATGGCACGGGGATTAGGTTGGGTTAAGCAAGTGATTAAGGTTGTGCAAATGTGGGATTAGGTGAACTAATGGCGGATTAGGGACAAGTGGGAGATTATGGAGGATGTGACCCTAATGATTATTAGGGGTGTGCACATCCTAATCATAGATTAATTAGACAAATCTAGATTACAGAGAATTATGGAGGATATGACATGAGGATAGAGGAAAATGAATTAAAATTAATTTAATTCATATAAGCTAAAGTGACTAAATTAAATAAATTGTGGTATTTATTTAATTTAGAGATGAAAGGGGTAAAGTATTTAATTAATTTATTAAATACCTTAGAGGGCATTAGGATAGAAAGAAATATTAATCAAATAAGAGATTATTTAATTAATAGGGATGAAGGATGCGAGATGGAAGAATAGAAGGGTGAATTTGACCATATGGGGGCGGTCAAATTCAGGTGTCTACAAGAGGCATCCAACCAAAAGGAGCTACTAGATCCTTTTTTGGTGGATTTTTGGAGGGAGTTTTGGGATATAATCATTGGATTGACTCATTTACAGTTAGTTCTAATTATGCTCTAGTTTTGTACTTAGAGACTTTTTGAGTCCTTTTATAGATTTTGGCATACTTTGTAGCTCTTTTGGACATGAATATCAGTAAAAACCTTGGATATCAATGATTGGAGTATTTAGCCTTCTTACTCTTTTGCTTCATTGTGTGCATATAATTGATTGATCAAGTTACTTGTGAAGTCTTGTTCATTTCCTTGTAATTTTATCTCATGCTAAGCACATTTTTGTAGAAAAGTGTATTGTTGCAAGTTATAATCTGTGTCAAAAATGCAAGTTGCTTTTAGTTGTGAAGTTTCCTTCCTCCTAGGAGTTTAGCACTAGGGCCTCTTTATAAAGTACTTATGCAAAGATATACAAAAGTAAGTTTTGCAAGTCTGATTTAGTCATTGTGAGCAAGTGTATGTAATTTGCACTTTAGGTCCTAGTTTAGTTTGGCGTATCACCTCTTTAGTTTCATTATCAGTTTTCAATTTATGCATTTTCTCTTCACCTTTTCCTTGGCAGAACAATAGAGTAGTTTAGGTGATTACCAGTTAAGAATTCGGCCTTCTCCAGAGGTTTGATCTCATATAAGGTACCCACACCTTGAGATCATCCCCATGTTTCAGTAGATTGTTGAACTTTAGGTTCAACAGGGTGCAAATCTAATTGATAACAATTTTGGCATGCTCGATGGGACAAAAACACTGTTTTTAGTTCATTTCAGTTTTCATTATACTGTTGTCCTATAATGTGCAGTAGTATTTTTGTCCTTTAAGAGATTTAGCATACATACCTGATGACTCTGAAACTTTGGTTTAGTGAGAACCAGTGCAAAACAATATATGGGAAGAATACAAACAAGAGGGAGTTCAAAACCATTTGCTTACTTGCAGCTGTCCCCACCTAGGAAAAGAAGCAGAATGGCTTCTAGAACTATAAAACTAATGGCAAGAGCACTCTCAACCCCCCCTCTTGGGAGAAATTTTTCTCATAATTTCATAAACCAAGATCCTTTGGTTCTAATGGTTGCACCAAGGAACCAAGGAATCAACCTTTCATTCCATTTAATGGAGGAAACCCACTTAACCTACAACAACACAATGATATTCCTATAGATGCGTTGAAGATTTTACCTTTTTTCACAAGGGAGGATCAAACTACTCCCATTGAGCATATAAATGATGTGGCCTCACTATGTGGAGTACATCACAACACTCATGAAGAGGGCTTTTGAGATTGAAAAATCATTAAGAAAAGGAAAAGAAGTTGTTGAACCATCCACATCTCAAGTGCCATGCATACTGCAGAGACATACACAAGGTGCTACCAAGGAGCAGCCCCACTTGCAAGCAAACCCTGCTGTTGCAAGGACTCATCAAAAGGTAAACACTGTTGCACCTTTCAACATTATTGAGAATATGAAGAAAATGAATGTGACAATGTCTATGTGGGATTCTTTATCCATCCCAAGCCAAACTGACTTATTACAATTTGCTTTGTCTGATTTGATTGTGTCTAGTGATGTTTTAGTTGTTCAAGTTAAGGCTATTTTTACAAATACACCTCAAGATAGCAGTAAGCAGGTAGATAAATATGTCAAACCTCCCCTTTTTATGTATCTTTGATAATAAGGGATAAGTTGGTTCATAATTGTATGGTAGATTCAGGGATAAGCAACTTTGTTATGTCCATACAGATTGTTGATAGGTTGGGTTTAAAGTATCAACCTCTTAAAAGGGGGTGGTCCAACTTGATGGGTCAACCATTAACACCGTAGGTGTCTTTAAGGATGCAATTCTTACTCTACATGCCTGCCCAAAATTTTCCATTCCCCAAGATATATTTGTTATTGATCCACTACCATATTTTTCCTTGTGTTTGTCAAGGGATTTCACTGCCAAAATAGGGGTTACTTGTCCTCAGATTGGTCCCACATGTTATTTAGGACTAGATATGGGACAAAAGTAACCATTAAGTCTGAATTAATTGCCAAAGATCACATTTATTCCTATGTACCAAGTGCTATAAATGCCAATTGTGTTGTTTTTGATGATAGTGAGCATGCTGCTGCTCAAGAGTTAATTTCACAAGCTGAAAATGTCCTAGACATTCTTCTAAATGAGTGGGTAGCAAAAAATGTGGAAGATGAACCAGGTAAAAACATTGAGGAGAGAGGCCCAGGTGTATACATGTTGCATGAACCTGATGCAATTATCCCAAACCTTGAAAATAAGGTGGAATAACAACTAGGATAGTAGAATGAAGTGTGGAAGATGTTCTTTGATGGCTCTAGAAGCAAGAATGGAGCTGGTGGGGGTGCAATGCTTGTATCCCCGCAAGGTGACAAATATTATTCTACTTTTCATTTTGCTTTCTCTTGCTCTAATAATATTTCTTAGTATGAAGGTTTGATTCAGGGCTTGGAATGGGAAAGGAAAAGGAAAATAAGTTGTCTTCAGGTATTTGAGGATAGTGAGTTGATAGTCAGTTAGGTAAGAGACTTGAATGTGGCTAAAAATGATGTTTTGAAGTCCTAAAAAAATAGGGTGTGGGACATGATAGAGGAATTCGATGCTTTCAATTTGATTTCTATTCCTAGGAATCAAAATAAGCATGCAAATAGGCTAGCTGCATGATATTAAGAAGGAAAAAGTGCAGCAATATGTCAAGGTTGTTGTTAGACATTCTATTCTTGATAACAACATTCATTGGAAAGTGTTCGAGAGTGATGAATAGGTGTTGAGTTTTCTGCTTGAAGAGGATGAATTTTTAGTGGTAAACCAAGACAAGCTCAAGCAACAATATGATGATCAATTCATTCAGTTGAGAACTAAAAAGTTTCCCAAGGGTCTAGTTACCTTGGAATCCATCTTTAACACTGATGATTATCTCAAAAAGAGCAAGACCAACATGTAGGTCAAGGAGGAACATTATGAAGAGCTTGAGATATTCAAAGGTAAGCTCCTTAAAATTGGTAAAGTCTGTTCACAAGAAGATAGGCAAGATTTAATTGCTCTTTGTCAAGAATTTCAAGATGTATTTGCATGGGAGTACTTAGATTTAAAGGGATTTGATCCCCAAATTTCCCAACATACCATAGAATTAGAGCCAAATGTAAAACCTACTAGGCAAAAATAGAGGCCTCTTATGATTAAAGAACTGACCAAGCTGATTGAGGGAGGCATTATTTTGCTAATCAAACATACCTCATGGGTCTCTAACCTTGTTCTGGTTAGAAAGAAAAATGGAGAGATTACTCTATGTAGAATTTAGAGACCTTAATAGAGCTTCATTAAAAGATCATTATCCGCTGCCCTCTATGGAGCAAATCCTTTAGGTAGTTGTTGGTTTAGAAATATTCTCATTAATTGATGGCTATTCTAGTTATAATCATGTTTTAGTAAAGGAAGATGATCAATATAAGAGTGCTTTTACCACAAAGTGGGGTACTATGGCCTATAAAAGAATGCCATTTGGTCTATCTAATGTTGGTGCCACCTTTCAGAGAGCCATGGACATGACATTTGAAGGTCTTATTCATAAGCTAGTGCTCATTTACCTTGATGATATAACAGTGTTTTCTAAGAATGCAGATGATCATTTTTTTCCATTTGAAACAAGTGTTTGAGAGGTGTAGGGAGTTTGGTATATCCCTTAACCCCCAAAATTGCATTTTTTCTATTCATGAAGGCAAGCTTCTTGGACACATAGTATCAAAATAGGGGATCAACATTGATCCAGAGAGAGTAAGTGTTATCTTATCCTTGCCTTTACCTAGTCATAAAAAGGGGTTGCAAAGCTTTCTTGGATTTTTCTTTTTTTGAGAAGGTTTATTCTAAATATTACAAATCTTTTGAAACCACTAACTACATTGTTGAAGAAGAATACAAGTTTTAGCTAGATTAGAGAGGCCAAGCATAGTTTTGAAGCCATTAAGGAGGCCTTATCAGCGGCTCCTACTTTAGTAAATCCAAAATTTTCAAAAGATTTCATTTTGTATGCTTTTGGTAGCATAGACACCATTTCTGCAATGTTGGTACAACAAAATGATGATAATTTAGAACAACCTATTGCTTTTTTCAATCAAGGTTTGGAAGACTATGAGCAAAGGTATAATTTTGTAGAAAAGAATGTACTTGTTGTTATTAGAAGTCTGAAAAAGTTTAAACACTTGATTTCTAACAACAAGGTGCTTTTAGTGGTTGCGCACTCTAGTCTGAAAGATTTTTTGTTAAGCAAAGACTTGAATGAGAAAAGGGCAGGATGGATCAAAAAGGTCATGGAATATGACATTGACATCAAAATAACCAAGCTTTTAAAGGGTAAAGGGTTGTGTGAACAACTTGCTTCAAGGTCTAAAAATGAGGTAAAAACAAAAATAGAGGTTGTTTTGGTCACTAATGATGAGCCTCAAATGTTGCACCTGCATTGGGTGCAAGTTGGATGTGAGATATGATTCATTTCTTGCAGATTGGTGAGTGTCCACAAGGATTTGACAAGGCCAAAAGGAGGTATTTCAGATTACAATCTATTCCTTATGTGTTGATTAATGATGTTCTATTTAGAAAAGATCACAATGGTGTACTTTTGAGATGTATTGACAATGATCAAGTAGATAGGGTTCTTCATGAGTTCCATGATGGAATTGTTGGGGGTCATTTTTCCCCAAGAACTACAACATGGAAAATAATGAGACCTGGCTACTATTGGCCAAGCCTTTTTAAGGATGCACATGCTTGGGCTAGAAAATGTGTCAAGTGTGCCTTATTTGTAGGAAAAGAGAGGTTGCGAACTTTGCGTTTGCAACCTATACACATGGAACAACCTTTTATGAGGTGGGGCATTGATTTTATAGAACCTATAAATCCAACTTCTAGTGTAGGTCATAGATGGGTCCTCACTGCAATTGACTATTTTACTAGATGGACTGAAGTAGTTGATTTAAAAGAAGCCAATGAAATTGTTCTCAACTTCTATGATGATTTAATTACCAGATTTGGAGTAATTGAGTCAATTATTTTAGATAATGCTTTAGATTTTTTTGTATTGAGATTAAGTGATTGGGTTATCAAAAATGGTATTCATTTGAATACATCATCAAACTATTACCCTCAAGGTAATGGTTTGGTAGAATCAACAAATAAGAACCTGGTCAGAATTATCAAGAGAACGCTAGAGGATAACCAGAGAACCTGACACACTAAGTTAAAATCTGCATTGTGGGTAGATAGAATAACTTCGAAAAGATCCATTGGAAATTCCCCATATATGTTGGTATATGGCAAAGAGGAAAGACTACCTTTATTTGTTGAGATTCCTACTCTTGATACTATGAATCAACTTGAGATGTTTGAGGGAGAGGATCCAATGGCTGTCAGATATGCATAGCTCATGGAGCTAGAGGAACAAGAGATAAAGCCATGAAAACAATGGAGTTTCATCAACTCCAACCAAAATTTTTTTTCCAAGAAGGAAACACCTAGGGTGTTCAGAGAAGGAGACCTTGTGCTTAAGTGGGATGAGTTAAAAGGCAGGTTAGGAAAGCACACTAAGTTTGACAGTATCTGGAGTGGCTCGTTTGTTGTTACTGAATGCAAGGAGCATAATGCATTTCAATTATCAAAGATGGATGGAGAATTTTTTCCTATCCTAGTTAATGGGATACACCTCAAACTCTATTTTGAGGTATGATTTGCATTGTACATGCTAGATTAGGAGTTTTATTTTCAATAAGTGTTGTTGCACCATAGTTTAGATGCAATTTTTCCTTTCCCTAAGTGTTGTTATGCATAGTTAGGTAGTTTTCTTTTTGAAGTTTTGGTGTTTGAATAAGTTTCCAAGGTATCATAACCTGATCTGATGAGTTACAACAATGTACAAGACTGTTACAAGTTTTGTTTTGGTTTTCTAAGTGACTCTATACCCAATGGATGAGTCTAGGCAACTGATCAAGATGTTTAGAAGGAAAACATATAGCGGATGTCGCCAGAAATGTTACCTATTTTAGCTACAACTCAAATAGGTAGAGATGTTTATGTTTTTCAAGGTAAAAAGAGGGTACATTTTTACTCTGCTATATCATATTCATGTGCATAAAGAAGTATCAAAAGACTACACTACTACATTACATTATGAAAATGTATATAACATGGAAGAGAGTGCATAATATTTTCAAAAATGTAGTCTTTATTGATAATATAAATGTATGGTGTCCCAAACAAGCCATGGGACTAACTATCTAAATGCAAATGTTGGAATTTTTTTATACATTTATAGATATAAAAGGAAAAAAATGCATATGTAGAAAGAGGGGACCCATCATTTCCTGAATGACGAATCCCAGTTATCTTGTTATGCATCATCTTCAGTCCTCTTGGTTGATCAGTCTCCTGTTGATGCTCTCCTTGCTACTCCTAGTTTTCCTGCATTTGTGGGAAGAGTGATGTTAGAGCAATGAGGGATCACCAATCAATACATGTGCAAATATCCATAGACATATAGTCTGATCTGTATGTGCTTTAAGATCACTTGCATACCATAGATGTCCAAGAAAACAAGAGAGTTAGCAAACACATCTATCATATGCTCTATTTTATCTAACTTGTTTTCTCATTATGCATGTATAGGTGAAATCTTTGTAGTTGTTTTGTTTCATTTGGTTACAACATGTGGAGTAAATGTGACTCCCACAAGGGTTGAGCCTAGCATGCTGCTCTCTTAGTCTTTGAGAGGGGTAAGACTACAATATATAGATAAAAGATGCAAAAAACTAGTTGTCAGTCTCACATGGTGGTTATATTAAGCAAGTACCTGTCACTCGTAGCAATGAGTTGATAGGAATTTACAAAAATAAAGGGTTCCAGTACAAGCTTGATGCCAAAACCATAGATGAAAACAAAGTTTAAGTGCCAATACTAGTTCACTATCATTAATGAGAAATACTTGCTTAGTAGAATCATAATATGAGACAGGCAACCATAATCATAATGGGTTATGCATCCTTTCAATGACAAGTGTTATAAAAAAAATCAATGATTGTCATAGAAGTTAAGGATAGTGGATAGTTTCATGCTACAAATATCATGAATTACATAGAGCAGCTAAAGGTGAGCAAGAAAATATATGTTTTTTTCAATGCATGATAAGAAATAGTGAAAGGATCCTCTATATTGAGATTAGACAGACAAAAAACATACTTTTTTTCTAAATTAGTGATATTTTCAAATAATGCAAGAATATAGAGGTTTTCTAGAAAAAATGAGTACTCAGAGCAGTGAATGGCCATGGAAATATGAAACACAGAATGTAAAAGTGTGGTCATGAAACTCAGCCATATAGGAGAATCTTCCTACTATTCAAAAGAGCCAAGTGGAGAGGTAGTAAATGACAAGCTCTAAAATCACCATGAAACAAGTGAGCAATGCTTATACAAGAAATTCAAGTGAAGGTTTGAAGACATTTAATCTATTTTGTGCCTGGAATGAATCTAGAGAAAAGGTATCATGAAGCATGATAGCAAGTGTCTCATAGTCCCTAAATTAAGACGCAAATACAAAAATGTACATGTAAAAGAACCACAACTTGGAAAGATACTAAGAGATGGTAATGCATAATTCTTTTTGAACAAGACAACGAGGTCCAGGGTCAACATCTTCACAATAGCACAATCATGAGTAGCAGTGAGGTATGGCAACACAGTGGCCATGAATCTTGTTAAATGACATAATCAATATAGCAGGGCAGTGTTCTATAAGAGCCCTTTGACAAGGATATTGAATCACAGTCCAAGGATATTTTACTAACAAAGCACAAGACCCAGAATGATGGATGCTACAATGAAACCCTCAAATAATACAAAATGAGAGAAAAGTATGAGCACCCAAAATCCCCTAAGGCCGCGGTCATAGAAATACTGAAAGTCTCTATATTTGCAAGTGATAAAAAAGAGTTAGGGTTTCAAACTGTTGATTTCCATAGGAGAAAATACAAACCCTCATTCAGTGTGTAGGGTTTGAAATAGAAAAGGAAGGAATATATACCAAGTGTTTCATTCAAACCCTAAGGCTCACCATGGCCATAAAGAGTGCACATTAGGTACAGGTAAATAAAAAGGTCGAGCCATGGCCATTCCTACAGAAGGAGAATGTGCAAAATAGAGCAGCAAAAGCGTGGGTTTTAATAACCTAGAGTTCCCATAAAATGAAAAAAAAAAAACCTTCAAGTTTTGTGTAGGACTCGAGTATGAAGACCCCATTACCTGCAACATGTATGGTCGTAACCATAAGAGCAACTATACCCTATATTTACAAATAGGAAAAGCAATATATAGAGAAAACTTGAGTTTCTAGAAAGGCCATGAGGTGTCAAGTAAAACAAAGAAGGATACTTGAGAATGACAAAGTAAAGCAATTTTCAAAGCATATTTTCATCATTCTACAAACAAACTCAAGTTTGAGCAGATTTCCTATAGAAATGAAAGAGAGAGAGAGATAAAGCTATGCTTACAGGAGGCTCACCAAAGCTTGCATATTTTATTTTTTTACAAATTTTTTTTAAGAAATGCCACTGTTTGTGTTAGAATTTTCCATGAAAGTGTCTACAGGAGCTCAATGAAACCCTCTGTCGGTAGTGAAATTTACAGAGCTTTGTAAATGCAAGAATGAGAAATGTGGCTACTAGTTTCCACTTTAGGTTTTCATTTACCCTAATGAATGCTGATGGGAGGAAGGCTTTTTTCCTTTTGTTTTAAACATTTACATTTAAAACTATTTCCCCGTATTATGCCATGCTAGTGAACTAGGAGTTTTCCTTTTTTAGACTTAGACGTTTTTCCAAAGCACAAATGTATTGAAATGCTTTATTTTGCATTGATGATAGAATGTAAAGATTTATTTAAGTGATGATTTATAAATCACCTTAAATAATGTTATAATTGCAAAAATATAGATAGACGCATGTGTTTTGGTTTTAGTCAATAGTAAAAAAGGATAGATATAGTTGGCTTTATGACTTGGTGCCAAGAATTTTGGGGAGGTTGGAGAAGTTATCAAACATGTGGAGAGCATACAGGAATTGGGTGAATCAGTTGGTCGACCAAGGGAGATGATATAGGGAGTGATTCATCACCTTTTTGGAGGGAATGAGTGCTTTTAGGCATCAATTTCTTATGCCTTTATGGTAGACTTGGTCAAAGTTGACTTCTTCAACACATTGGAACTCTTTCAGAGAGGATTCAATTGCTATATTTTTGGCTTTTTGGAGGCATCCGACCAAAAGGAGTTTCTAGATATTTTTTGGTGGGAGTTTTGGGATATAGTCACTAGATTGACTCATTTACAGTTAGTTCAAATTATGCTCTAGTTTTGTACTTAGAGAGACTTTTTGAATCCTTTTGTAGATTTTGGCATACTTTGTAGCTCTTTTGGACATGAATATCAGTGATTGGAGTATTTAGCCTTCTTACTCTTTTGCTTCATTGTGTGCATCTAATTGATTGATCAAGTTACTAGTGAAGTCTTGTTCATTTCCTTGTAATTTTGTCTCAGTCTAAGCACCTTTTTGCATAAAAGTCTATTGTTGTAGGTTATAATCTGTGTAAAAAATGCAAGTTTCTTTTAGTTGTGAAGTTTCCTTCCTCCTAAGAGTTTAGCATTAGGGCCTCTTTATAAATTACTTATGCAAAGATATACAAAAGTAAGTTGTGCAAGTCTTATTTAGTCATTGTGAGAAAGTGTATGTAATCTGAGCTTCAGGTCCTAGTTTAGTTTGGTGTATCACCTCTTTAGTTTCATTATCAGTTTTTAGTTTATGCATTTTATCTTCCCCTTTTCCTTGGTAGAATAGTAGAGTAGTTTAGGTGATTACTAATTAGGAAGCCGACCTTCTCTGAAGGTTTGATCTCATATAAGGTACCCACACCTTGAGATCATTCCCATGTTTCAGTAGATTGTTGAACTTTAAGTTCAACATGGTGCAAATCTAATTGATAATAGTTAGCATCCGCCTCACTCTTCATGAATCCCATTCTCTGCAAGTATCTATCAATGCACTCATACCATACCTTGAGAGCCTGCTTGAGTCCATATAAAGCTCTCTTCAATCTGCACACATGGATTTCATTGTCTTGGCTACAAAGTCCTCTAGTTGTTCTATGTATACCTCCTCTACCAATTCACATTGAGAAATGTCATCTTGACATCCATTTGATGGATCTACCATCCCATCTATGCTGCAAGTGAGATAATGAGTTGTATAGAAGTATACCTGGCCACCTGAGCAAATGTCTCCTCATAGTCTATTCCCTCCTTCTGAGAGAACCCCTTGGCCATGAACCTTGCCTTGTATTTCTCGATGCTACCATTTGCACTATGATTGATCTTATAAATCCATTGTGATCCAACTACCACACTATTTGATGGTCTAGGCACAACCTCCCACACATCATTTTGCACTATTGAGGTATATTACTCAACCATCACATCTCGCCACACCTGTTATTGTGCAGCCTCCTAATAGTTGGAAGGTTCACTATCTGCCAATTGACTGACTAATGCCATATAGTCATTATACCTGGCTAGTTTTCTCCGCTATCTACTGCTTGTCCTTGGAGCTCCCATAAACTCCTAAGTATCCCTATGTGTTTGTTGAACCTCATGGTTCTTACTGCCAACTATAGAGGATGAAATATCAACCTCCATGTCTTCTTGATGCATCTCTTAGATCTATTGCATCTATTCTATACTCTGCGAACTCTCAATACTTAAGCCTATGCTTGTACTAGTAACTATACTCATGCTTCACTATCCTTGATGCAGTTGAATGATTATTGGAGCTTCTATTGGCTGCTCACTTTGATCATCTATTGGAAAATCTTCGGACCTCCTAAATGCCTTGTCCTCCATGAATTTGACATCATGCCTCACTATAATCCTCCTGGCCCGTGGAATAAATATTTGATATGCCTTAGAGGTTTCATTGTACCCCACAAAGTACACTCTCTTTGTAGTATGATCTAACTTGGAACATGTAGGCCTTGGAATGTGACAAAATTCCAAACTCCCAAATATCCTGAAGTGACT
Source organism: Sequoiadendron giganteum (assembly GCA_007115665.2). Classification (NCBI taxonomy): domain Eukaryota; kingdom Viridiplantae; phylum Streptophyta; class Pinopsida; order Cupressales; family Cupressaceae; genus Sequoiadendron; species Sequoiadendron giganteum. Next base: position 299,583,469 of record CM021101.1, read on the forward strand.
AAAATATGGCTTCTTCCCTATGAACGCTTCCTCTCATGTCATCTTGCCCAATACCTAATGTGGAACCCAATTTTGTATGTATATTGTTGTACTACATGCCTCTGCCCATAAGTAACATGGCATATCCTGGTCATACATCATAGCCCTTGTTTCCTCTGATATAGAATGATTCTTCCTCTTAGCAACCCCATTTTGTTGTAGGTTGTAAGGAACAATTCACTCTCTCTTGATTCCTTCCCTGGTTCATAAATCTTGGAACTCTTTCCCTTTGTACTTGCTTCCATTTTTTGATCAAAGAACCTTTATCTTCCTATCTATTGAATTCTCTACAAGAGCTTTGAACTCTTGGAAATGATTGAAGACCTTATCCTTAGTCTTCAAGAAGTATATCTAAGTCTTCCTAGAGAAATCATCAATAAAATTAACAAAGTACTTGTATCCTATGAGAGACTTTGTTGAAATTGGTTCACATATGTCTGAATGCACTAGATCAAGAACACCCTTGGATCTGGTGTCACTCCTTGGAAAAACTACTTTCACAAACTTCCCCAACACACATCCCTTACATACATCATCATGTTTTGTGCTCACCTCTGGAACACCTGTCACTATCTCATGAAGCAATTTAAGTGCTCCATGATGTATATGGCCCATCCTCCTATGCCATAGCTCTCCTTGATCTCTAGGATTACTGTTGCTCATAAGTGCCTTATGAGTATCAAATTGCAACTTGTAAACCTGGCCACTCCTAACTCCAATAGCTATGGGTGATTTCCAATAATTATGCTTGATTAACACATGCGAACCTCTAAAGAGTACATTGTATCCTTTATCCTGAAGGACATATATGAAAATCAGATTCATGCCCAAGCCTGACACATGCAACACATCATGAATTGGAATTAGCTTGCCATTCTCCATCTGAAATAAAACAGTCCCTTTCCCAACTGGATTGAGCTTGGACATGTTCCCCATAGAAATTTGGATTATGATGTCCTCCTCCTTATAACTAGAGAAGTACATTCTAACTCCTGTCATTTGAAATGATGCCCCACTATCTATATACCAAACACCTTGTGACGTTGATCTAACCATTCAAGCTATGAGTGCAAACTCATCCTCCATTCTACTAGAAAGCTCATCTGCACTTGTTGAAGCTATCGTCTGCTTCTTGCCTTTCTTTTCATTTTTCTTCCTTTGCGGGAAATCGCTGACATAGTGGCCAAACTCATGACAGCCATAACATTTGATCTTAGACAAGTCCTTATTCTCACTTTTTGGATTTGATCCTTTGCTAGACCCCTCTTTGCTTTCCCTTTTCCTACTAGGGCAACATTTTCCTATTCCACCTCACTTTTCTAACTATTACTGTTGGTTCCACTGACAAGACTTAGCATAAGCTCCTCTTGAGTGAAATGACTCCAAATTCAATCCCAACTCGGTAAGGTGTCTCATCCATTAATAACTTGAACAAAGACATCCCACTAATTAGTAAACCCATTTAGGGCTATTTGTACTAGCTTGTCATCATCTGGTTTATCTCCAACAGCTTCCAAACTCATCCTTGACAAGTCTAAGTCTGGTGAGGCAACTTGTAATGTCTTCTTCCTTATTCATTCGGGTATTCCTCAACTTTTCTCTGAGAATCAACTTCCGATTAGTGGTAGTGGGTGATCCCACAATACTAGTTTACAATTTTTGGCCAAACTGGAAATTGAACTAATTTTTTCTAACTAAATATTCACTTTCGGGCACCTATAGCGGCTAAACTGTGAAGAATTTGAAGATGATGCAAACTAGTGATATGTGACATTTTTCTGTAGATTCTAAATATATTTTTCTCAAAAAGTTTGGAATCAGTTTGCTTTTTTTTTTCCATCTCCTTCAAAAACTAGTTTTTTTTAGTAAACACCATTTTTAAGGAGTGACGCTCACCATATACAACATAAATTTTTTCCATGAAGGATAAAATTCTAATTTATTCGAATTTAAATTTGTAACTACGATATCTAGGACTTTCATTTGGTTTCATAGTGTTTTATTGAATATTTTTTTCTTAATCAAGTTTCGAAGTCAAACCAATTACAATTCAGACATAGGCGGGCTGTATACAACATAACATTTTTTGTATGTATCAAAATTCAATTTATTTTTTTGTTGGATCAAGGATTTCAATATCTAGTGCACTAATATTTTTCATTTTTTTTGTATAATTTGCTATTTTTCCACATGTGCAAACCAAAGATCTTGATTTTCAGTGAAAAACCTATGTTTAATCAAACTAAAAAAAAATACATAATAAAACCAAAACATATTAATATTATATTCGTTGGATAGCTCATTCTGAGGAATACCATCATCCAGTTGGTTTTGTGAAGTCTCCTCCATTTTCATCCTCAACTCAAGCTTCAAAGGGAAAAATTCTAGAGATTTTTGGTGCCAAAGGGGGAGAAGGGGGGAAAAGGGGGGTTCACTGAAACTTGGGTTAATTTGAACCCAAGTTTGAGAGAACCCTTTCTTTTCCATTGTGTTCATCATTTAAAAATGTGTCCCTCCATTTAATATGGTTTGCTCGAATAGAGGTCTATTCGAACCCCTTTTGGGTCCGTTCGAACACCCCAGTTCGTTCGAACCCCCAAAAACCAATTTTTTTTTCATGGGGGCATTTTTCGCAATTTCCCTTCCTTAGTAGAATTGTAAACTAGTTTTGTGGGTTTACCCTAGCATTCTGGTACAAATTCAGAATGCTGTCCCACATCTTCTTCATTGTATCTAACTCTATGATATGTGGAACTATACGGTCTTTAACATCGTCAAGGATTAGCCTCCTTGCCTTGGCATCTTCCTTCTTATATGCTAAGAGTTGTGTTTGAACTGTAGGTACAACTACAACACTGGTCACATGTTCCTTGATACCATTCTCTTCCAACAATAAAAAAAATTATGGCTTTTCAGACACCAAAATTTGAGGCTCCATCCAATCTGTCCTAATCTCTTAAACCTACTGAGGCCATTTCAAAAGATGAGTAAAACCCAAATAATTATGAAGAGATCGAACTCGATTTTATAAACCCTCGATTTTTCCTTCCTATGCCTGCGTTGAGCCTTTTCTGCCCTTAGATCAACTTTGATACCATGTGAAAGCTCTATTGTAGTTACTGATTATTAATCTCCTATCTATACAAATTATTTGACTTCTAAAAATTAATCCACAACAAATATTGAAAATAACACAACTACAATTTCACAATTAAAATCGTAGGAACAGAGAAGAAAATATGCAAAATAATAAACACAATATTTTTGGACAAATTGTCCCTAAAAAAACCCCGAAGGGAAAACCAGTTCAACAGATGAGGAATTTTATTAATTTTCAGCAAATCAAGAGTCACATAAACTGCTTTCCTCTTACTGGCAGAGCTCTGGCAATATTTTTCTTCTACAAAAATTCTTCTCTCAATTTCTCCTATTGAAATTCCACTACTGTTGTATCCAACACTATCACTACACCCTTGATATCACTACAAATGTGCTTGTTATCATTGCAAATATTTCTCAAGTGTATGTTCTCCAAATGCCCATTGATCCCCTTTTATAATCTTATCATTGAGAAACCAATAGCCATGATTTAATCTCAATCGATGGCTAAGGTTATTTGGACTCTAACTAACCCTAACTAACCACTTTCTAAAAGTCTCTAAAGAAATCAATTAATTAATTAATTAATATTTTTGGGTATGGAGACACATGTCCAAGCTACACAAACTAACAATATCATCATAGATAATAAGCGATGAAAATTCATAAATCTGCTATGTATACATTGAAACATGGAGTAAATTCAATGCTTAGAACAGTGCTTATTGAAACACATAGAAGCTTATTCATCTTCCGAGTAAACATAAACAACACCATACATAAGGTTCATGGAGGTTAATGAATGAACCAAGTTATTATTTCAAGATAACGTGTAGGATAAATTGCCCCCAGACTTGGTCAAAATAATGTGAGTAAATACCCAGACGTGTTGGTCAAAGATTAGTAGAAATAAGATAATGCTTAAACCTGCATATATGTATATTATACATTGAGAATGAATAGCATATGAATAAAGATAAATCGTAGTGAATGTTGGTTGCACATATATAAAACACATAGTATGATTTAAAGTGAGGTTGATCCATCTACGTATGTGTTAAATGTTTTGGCATAGACCAAGTAAACCTATGTGAAACACAACCAAGTAAGTTTAGACTATTTCCTTTGTTTAACTATGGGCTTGAGAATAGGGAATGTGTTGTAAACTTGGTGCCATATTATGAACTCTCTGATTACTCTAGAATTCTTTCAATCCTGGAAACCAATTTTTTGTATAAAGCATGTGCTTTATGAATTTGTCAAACCTGATGTGGCAAGCATTAGATTGATTTGTTGTTTAGTTTTGATGACTAACTTGATAGGAATCCGCCACCTTTTTCCTCTATGAGCTGAGTCGAATTATATTGCTGAGATGTGTTGATATGCTTAGCATACTTGTAGGCATCATTGTATCATGTTTTAGTATAAATAGAAGAGCTATTATTCTCATTTGGACGTGGTTCATATCATCATTTGGTTCTTTTATACTATAGATTTTAGTGTTTGAGAATAGAGTATTTTGTGAGTTCAAGGAGGAGAACTATAGAGAGGTATTTTTATTGAGAGGTCTAGAGTATTGAAGAGAGGCTAGTAAGATGAATTTGGAAAGGAATGAGGCATAGAACCAGTTTGGTCAATTGGATTAAGCGATCAACATGAATGAGATTCTATTTTCCTTATGTTTATCTTTTGATATGAAAGATTGATTGTCTTGTTTGAAATTGCATGAGAATGCTTGCATTAGTGAAATGAACTATTTTATTGTGGAAAGGAAAAGAATCATATTGTTATGTTTTCATTATGAGTATATTTATATTCTCCATATTAAGGAGTGATTGTCGTCATTAGTATTACATACTAGGAATGATGAAATGTGATTAGCTTAAGGAAGTGTCTTAATACTCTTATATACCCTATACGGGGATTTAGATAATGATTTTTCTATACATAGTTAGTCCATAATACATGTATAATGTGAAATGTATCAATTTCATGAAGTGACTTGACATTGTAGCTTATTATGATAAGAAACCTTGGGAATGTTAAGATTAGCATTGCAAAAAAAGTGAAGGTATGAAAGATATGATATGACGTTATGCAAACCACGTCAATTATCTATACTTGAATGATCACTTGATCATACTTTACTATCGAATGAAACCCTAGGTTTAGAATAAACTATTTGAGTTGAGAAGTTTATTTGATTAAAGAATGAAACCTTAGGTTAAGATTTACCTACTAGGTTGGGATATGTACTGGACTAATTCAAACTTATAGGTTGAGAATAACCTACTTGGTTGGGTTGTTCATTAGGCCCTATTTGGAACATATAGGTTTGGATTAACCTATATGATCGGACTAGTCATTGGTTGTTATCTTTATCATAGGATTAGGATATACCAAGGTTGAGACTCACCTTTATGATTAAGTTGTTCACTCGAGTTTTTGAATTACTATTTGATTGGAGCCATAGGAGGGAAAACCTATTGAGTTAGAGTTGTTACCTATTTGGGTACTCTATACTCTTGATGTGAAGCCATATTTTTGACAAGATTCTACATTATAATAACCAATTTTACTAAGGATATTACACGCTCGAATAGAATCATTTATTGATATGAATTTTCTTCAATTGAGGTCATTTATTGATGATATTATGCTCTTGAAGAGAATATCTTATTGACATATTCCTGATTAGAGTCATTTATTGATAAGTATTTATTCTTTGATAAGATGAAGCATAAATAACTAAACTTTAGAATATAAAGTTATTTAGAAAGTCTTGTTAAGTTAGAGCCATGAGGGGAATAAGTTATTCTTGGGATATATTGACCAATGAAGGGAAATAGCTTATACATGTGAACACTTAAGAGAAGTATCTTTGTGATTTGAGAAAGGGAATATGTTGTTTCTAAGGTTAATGAATACCTATGGAGGGAAATTACCTAAGAATAGTATATGAATGGTAATAATCCAGATCGAGATATGGTAGTGTATGTGAATAGGATGACTATCACTCAAAGTACTAAGTGAGAATACTTTGGCCAAAGTAGTGTAATTTTCTACTTATTACATTGTTAGTTCACTATCTTCCTTTTATGTATGCTAGTTTAGGATTATAGTGAATGAAATTTCTATAATATAGGGCACAACACTAAGCTCAAACAGTGTATTATTATGAAGTTACCAAACCAAACACTTCGTCGATGGGAAGGGCCATATTAACATATGTGGTAGATATGTGGGGGACCACATTTGAGTCTATGGTTGGTGGAAAAGTTCTTGAGTGATGCTTCTCCTCATCAATTGGTGGCTGAGGTTTGTGGATGTTTGCGCCAGTGTCGGGGACAACTAGAGTGTATGCACCCGGGATCAAAAACATCTAGAATGTATGCAGCAAAGTGGTGATATCCGGACTAGTTTTTATATCGATTTCCAAATGAAGCTCTGAAGAGCTATGTATGTATCTTGTACCCATTTACATGGAAGGATGTATTCTTGAATGATAAACTTGAGTTTATTCAATATGAAATATATGTTATGAAAATATTTGTGAAATTATAATGAAATGCAATGGAAGTTTGGAATAGTGTTTACTCAAATGTGCATGTAATTTACATTATGGAAAAGAAAAGAAAAATTATATGTTATGGAATCATGGATCATTCACATGAGGTGAAAACTTCAAAATTTTACCAAGTAGAAAATCGAGGTTGTTACATGTGGTATCAGAGCTACCAAGTTCAACTCTGGATCATATGGGCTCATTACATAACTTAAACGTAAACCTTATTGGGAGTCAATGGTTGAAAAGTTCTTATGCCAAGATGGCAAGGGGAAAGAACAAAGGGAAATGAAAAGGAAGATAAGATTCTAGGAAACTTGTTTAAGTTTGGGACTAGAGAAGAATTGTCCCTGGAGTTGAAAACTCAAAGTCAACAACCCAATATGAGGCAACCTTGGATTGCATAAGATTATGCAACCAAGTTTAGTAGAAAATTTATGAAGGTTTATTGATGGGTACCATCAACTTATGAAATGGATAAAAGACTCTAAGGGGATAGGAAGAATTGAAATAACCCCCTTATTGGTAGCGAATTATAGTTGCAAAGAGTTAAGGATTTTTGGATTTAGTAAGAATACTAAGAATTTATGAGTATGCATTATTAGCATAAATTGAAAACTTCAATCAAAGTAGAAATTCAACTAAGAAGGTACTCAAGAGGTTGGATAACCCTTGACGAAATCTAAATTTGAACAAGATCAAGATCTTTCGTATAACTAAGAAGTTGGTACCTTAGAATAAGGATAGAGACCAAAATGGTCAGAAAAGAAGCAATCAATGAACTAGACATGGTTCCACCAATCGAAATTGACAAGATCATTTTGGAAAAAATGTTTAAAATAAGAAAAAGAAACCAAGTAACTTTAGAGTGCTTAAGGATATGAGAAAATAAAGTTACCAAGAATTGGGACAAAGCCATTTGGAAAGATGATTGCAAGTTGGAAACTTGTAAAGAAAATAATACAAATTTGGACAAAGGGCTTAGATGGAGCATAAATTGGTTGAAGTGTAAATTGAACTCACCAACTTATCAATGAAATTAAACCTATGTTTAGAGGTTCCAAAAGGAAATGAGATACAGAGTGACACTATGTGTCAAATAAAAAAAATCAGTAAGCAAACAACACTCTAAGTCGATGGCACATCAAAAAAAGAGGCTTTGTGGATATGGTTATTCCTCCAAAAAAATGATATTGGTACACATGGAAAAGAGAATTGGAATATTAGAATGCCTCTTAACTTGTAAAGTTGTTGATTATACATTAGATCTCTTTAATGATGATCCAATTGTTGAATCTACGAGATTAGAGACCAATGATGAATCTAACTTTTGAAACAAAAAGTATGTTCAAGGCAATCAAAAGCCAACAAGGAATGATAAATCAGATTGGGAAAGAAAATTTTTGCTAGGAATTCAACTTTGAGTTGATCGAATATCGTGGAAACACTAAGGGGGGAGAAAGAGAGTGGATTGACTCAGATAAAGTACCCCACCCAACGAAGATCATCAATGTATTTTTGATTTGGAAGAACTTTTAAGCTTCTTCGTAAGTCATGATTTCAATCAAATTCATATACCCCATGACCATAAGGATAAGGTATTGGAATTATTGGGGAAAGATAGTGTAAGGTCAAAGATTATGACCAATGTGAAAGGAATATTTATCACCCAATACCTTATATATATGTTTGATTGGAAGACCAATTGATATTATCATTGATGCCTTAGGAAAGGATAGGCAGTTTACTTGATCATGAAAGGAAAGATCATTACCTATGGAATAGGTAAGGAAAGATCTAATTCTGTATGATTTTGAGTCATTGAGAAACGTTTGTGCTTGGTATTTAAGTACATGCAATTAAATTTGATCTTTTAGGAACTAGCATGACGAAATGAGAATTGTTACTTTAATTAGTACAAATGCTCACTGGAAAGAAATAGATTGAGCTGAAAATTAGATTATGACCTTGGAAAAGATTAAAGGATGAAAGATGTCCTAAGAATCCAATGTGGCATGAGTCCATGAAATAGGTTTTTACTTAGTCAAAATAGGCTAGTATGGATCAAAAAAGATTCTATGTACCCAAAATTTTGGGAGATTAAGGAATGAAATGACATAAAAGGATGTCATATTTAGGACTTTGGAATTTTAAAATGATTTTCGGATGAAGAATCACTATAATATGGAAAAAGATAGTGTAACATGTTGCAAGGTATATAGCAAGTTATTGTCTAGTATGTCAGGAAATGAAGACATGATGTTGTCATCAATAGGACATATATACTCTCTTGAGATTCTAGTGTGTAAGTGGTAGACCATTTGAATAGTTTAATCTTTCTATGTTGACAAAATTGACATAATGTTATGGTGGACAGACTCACCAAGGTAACCAACATTGGTTGGAAATTTTGATTTATAGGATTTCAATCCTAAATAATATATTGTGTGAAGCAGTTGCTTAGAGTTCTTGAGAGGGTTATCTAATATGAGAACACACAAATAATGATAAGGTTTTGTAAACCATGACCGTCTCATGAGAAATTCAAGTAAATGAATGCTCAATATATAATTTTAAGATAGCCTGATAGGCAAAAGTAATAAACCAAGTCTTGGATGATTTGAAGAATACTTATATTTCTATAGGTTTGGTCCATTATATGGAAGAAGGGTAGAATATCTACTAAGCTAAAATAGGCTAAGAAATAGGGACAACCTTAAACCTAAAAGGTTGAAAAAATGAAATAATAGATCGAAAGATCAAAGAAAAACTTTGTTGATACAAAGTTTGAATTAGGAAGTAATTTTATGCTTAAGGAAAATGGTTAATTCAGTGATGGACGGTCTTAGCTTCTGAGTTTTTCAATGGTGTAAATACCAAAGAAAAGGAAGGGAGCCACGGTGTATTGTGCAATGCACCAACATTACTTTTCTACTTGGATTACACTAAAGATAAATTCATTAGCCAAAGTGAACGTGTCTTCCAGTGACTATGGTATAGGTGTCATGTAGGATATAATTATTATTATATTTATGATGTACATATGAGGACATATGATTATAATGAGCAAGTTATTGGAGAGAGAAAGTATGCATAAAGCACACAAGTTCTTCCTATGTGTTAGAAAGTACACTAGATGCAAGGTCCAGGAAGTACAAGATTGCAAGGAGTGATTCTACGAGGGAGGATTATTTTATAATTCTTATAAGATTTGGAAATGGTAAGTAAAACCCTTATTTGACTTTATCTATATATTTAAAGTGCTTTAAATCATCGGGGACAATGATTCACAAGGGGGGAAGTATGCCACACCCTGTCTTATTGTTCTTGAGTAACTTTTACCTTCATGGGTAAATAGGATGATAAATAGAGTCATGATTTTGATATGTTTGAGAAAGGAATGGGATAATGAAATAGGTATTAAGTTATTATTGCTTTGAAAGTGTAATTATGTTTATAAAGATGAACAAATAAAGAATGTGTTATGAATATTCTAATGTTTTATGATGAAAGTGGATTTCATGTGAACGTCTAGCTACCATTGCAAATATGCCAAGTTGGATGTAGGTACAGGTTCATGCCTTCAGAAGGGAGGGGAAGTATCAATTGGGAGAAGTGTTTGGTTAGGTAACCTTGAATGAAGCCTAACTGAGCTTTTACACACACTCATTGATATAATAGTTGAGTCAAGTCATAAATTCTGGAATTGGTAAGTCATCCTTTGAACATGTTGTGTTTGCATTAGACAGGATCATAATTTATGTTAGGAGCATTCCTAGTTTGTGATAAATTCTCGAGAAAATCTCTTTGATTGTGTGATTGAGTTATCGTGATTGAATCTTAGAGTCTTTGAGCTTTGTGGATAGTTGTCTTTACATCGATTCATATGTACGTTAAATGTATACACATAGATGAGAAGATATATATATTGAACCGTCAATGAGAGCATAATCATATGCATACATATGTAAGTAGAAATACTTACGAGTATACATACACAGGGAATCAATTATATATGTGTGTGTGTGTGTACTTAATGTATGTGTGTGATGATGAGGATATGAATAAATGTGTTTAAATGATAGAATCAACGTAATGATATATATATTTTATACATGCATGTATATACTAGTATATGTGAGTGAAGTACGTAACGAAAAACATACATTACATATATAAGTATATCTGTATAAACATACATATCATTATTATCCATTTGTACGTAAATATATATGTGTATATATGTGTATGTATATATGCATGTGGTATATCTCGTGGATAATAATAACTTGGATATATGCATTCAAAGTATCAAATGATGTATATTTATTATGTATGAGTTAATATATATATATATATATATTTTATAAAGTGTATAAGTTTAAACTATGTTGATACTATATAGCAGATATACATAGCACTTAAATGTGAAACACTAATATAGATATTGTGGTCAATTTATCAAATAAAAGACATGATCGATATAATATGAATATCGGGCTACATATACTAGCACAATACAAAGTATTTAAGCTACATATATCATCATAGATAATAAGTGATGGAAATACATAAATATGTTGTGTATACATTGAAACATGGAGTAAATTTAGTGCTTAGAACAACACTTATTGAAACATGTGGAAGCTTATTCATGTATTAAGTAAACATAAACAACACCATACATAAGGTGCGTGGAGGTTAATGAATGAACCAAGTTATTGTTGCAAGCTAACGTGTAGAATAAATTGCCCCTAGACTTGGTCAAAATTTTGAGTAAATACTCAAACATGCTAGTTAAAGATTAGTAAAAATAACATAATGATTAAACTCGCGTATATGTATATTATACGTTGAGAATGAATAACATATGAATAAAGAAATCATAGTGAATGTTGTTTGTGCATATATATAAAACATAGTATGGTTTAAAGTGAGCTCGATCCATCTGAGTATGTGTCAAATGTTTTTGCATAGACCAAGTCAACCTATGTGAAACATAGCCAAGTAAGTTTAGACTATTTCCCCTGTTTAATCGTGGGCTTGAGAATAGGGAATGTGTTGTAAACTTGGCACCATATTATGAACTCTCTGATTACTTTAGAAGTCTTTCAAGCCTAGAAATTGATTTTCTGTATAAATCATGTGCTTTATGAATTTGTCAAACCTATTGTGGCAAGCATTAGATTGATTTGTTGTTTAGTTTTGATGACTAACTTGATAGGAATCCACCATATTTTTCCTCTATGAGCTGAGTCGAATTATATTGTTGAGATGTGTCGATCTACTTAGGATACCTGTAGGCATCATTGGCTCATGTTTTAGTATAAATAGAAGAGCTATTCTTCTCATTTGGATGTGGTTCATATCATCATTTTGTTGTTTTATACCAAAGATTTTAGTGTTTGAGAATAGAGTATTTTGTGAGTTCAAGGAGGAGAGTTATAGAGAGGTATTTTCATTGAGAGGTCTAGAGTATTGAAGAGAGGCTAGTAAGATGACTTTGGAAAGGAATGAGGCATAGAACCAATTTGGTCAATTGGATTAAGTGATCAATAGGCATGAGATTTTATTTTCCTTATGTTTATCTTTTGATATGAAAGATTGATTTTCTTGTTTGAATTGTTTGAAATTGCATGAGAATGCTTGCATTAGTGAAATGAACTATTTGATTTTATAAATGAAAATAATCATGTTGTTATGTTTTCCTTATGAGTATATTTATATTCTCCATATTAAGGATTGTTTTTTGTCATTAGTATTATATACTAGGAATGATGAAATCTGATTAGCTTAAGGAAGTGTCTTAATACTCTTATATACCCTATACAGTGATTTAGATAATGACGTTTCTATACATAGTTAATCTATACTACATGTATAATGTGAAATGTATCAATGTCATGAAGTGACTTGACATTGTAGCTTATTATGCTAGGAAACCTTGGGAATTTTAAGATTAGCATTGCAACAATAGTGGAGGTATGAAAGATATGATATGGCGTTATGAAAATCACATCAATTATCTATACATGAATGATCACTTGATCATACTTTACTCTCGAATGAAATCCTAGGTTTAGAATAATCTATTTGAGTTGAGAAGTTTATTTGATTAAAGAATGAAACCTTAGGTTAAGATTTACTTACTAGGTTGGGATATGTACTTGACTACTCATTGAAACCCATAGGTTGGGAATAACCTACTTGGTTGGGTTGTTCATTAGGTCTTGTTTGGAACATATAGGATTAGATTAACCTATATGACCGGACTAGTCATTTGTTCTTCTCTTTATCACAGGCTTAGGATATACCAAGGTTGAGACTCACCTTTATGATGAAGTTGGTTACTTGAGTTTGTGAGTTACTATTTGATTGGAGCCATAGGTGGGACTACCTATTAAGTTAGAGTTGTTATCTGTTTGGTTACTTTATACTCTTGATGTGAAGTCATATTGATCAAGATTCTACATTAGAATAATCCTTTTTACTAAGGAGATTACACTCGAATAGAATCATTTATTGATATGAATGTTCATCAATTGAGGTCAATTATTGATGAGATTATACTTTTGAAGAGAATATATTATTGAAATATTCCTAATTGGAGTCATTTGTTGATAAGTATTTATTCTTTGATAAGATGAAGCATAAATAGATATACTTTAGAATATAGAGTTATTTAGTTAAGTTAGAGCCATCAGGGGAATAGGTTATTCTTGGGATAGATTGACCAATGAAGAAAAATAGATTATACATGTGAACACTTAAGAGAAGTATCTTTGTGATTTGAGAAAGTGAATAGGTTGTTCTAAGGTTAATGAATACCTATGGAGGGAAATTACCTAAGCATAGTATATGAATGGTCATAATCCAAACCAAGCTATGGTAGTTTATGTGAATAGGATGACTGTCACTCGAAGTATTGGGTGAGAATACTTTGGCCAAAGTAGTATAATTTTCCACTGATTGCACTATTAGTTCACTGTGTTCCTTTTATCCATGCTTGTTTAGGATTGCAGTGGATGCAAGTTCTAGTTATGTAGGGCACAACACTAAGCTCAAACAATATATTATTATGAAGTTACCAAACCAAACACTTTTTCAAGGGGAAGGGTCATCTTAACATATGTGGTAGATGTGCGGGGGATCACATTTGAGTCTGTGGTTGGTGGAAAATTTCTTGTGTGATGCTTCTCCTCATCATTTGGCGTATGAGGTTTGTGGATGTTTGTGCTAGTTTCGAGGACAACTAGAGTGTATTCACCAAAGATCAGAGACATCTAGAATGTATGCACCAAAGCGGTGACATCAGGACCAATTTGTATATCTATTGCCAAATGAAGCTTAGAAGAGTTATGTATGTATCTTATACCCATTTACATGGAAGGATGTATTCTTAAATGATAAACTTGAGTTTATTCAATATGAAACCTATGTTATGAAAAGATTTGTGAAATTACAATGAAATGCAATGGAAGTCTAGAATAGTGTTTACTTAAATGTGCATGTAATTTACATTATGGAAAATAAATTTTTTTATTGCTATGTTATGGCATCATGGATCATTCACATGAGGTGAAAAGTTTGAAATTTTATGGAGTAGAAAACTGGGGTTGTTACATGAGAAAGCTCACTAAGGCCTCACCATTATTTAGTTTTTTATTTTTAAATTTGTTTGCAAACTTTGTTGTGGTTGTTTTCTTTTGTTTTTTGTCTTTTGGTTTTTGCAGAATTCATTGTGGTTGGTAAGAAGATTTCATGTTTATGAACACTATGAAATATATGTTCATAAACACACTAAAATGTGGAAATTAATCTTTTGTTCAAGCATCGTTGTCTTTAAAAATGGGGTTGTTTTTCATTACAGTAACAAATCATATTGTTGGTTGTTTCGATGTCATAGATAAATCTAGGGTTTTTCTCTCTTTCCTAGGTTTGGCTTCATCAATTCAATAAAATATATGTTGCTGCTTGTAACGTTTGTAAAATAAATGTTGGGCTTTTTATCTATTTCATGGGTTTACAATTTTGGGTTTAGGTCGAATATTATAAGTTTACTTGCTTGGAACGATACACAAATTTGAGGGTGTTCATTTTTTCATAGGTTCGGCATTATCATTCACTCTAGTTATCTTATTCTCATAGATTTTCCAATAGGTTTTATTTGATGCCATAATAAATATTAGGGTGTGTTCTCTGTTTCATAAACCAGTCAAAAATTTGGGGGTTTCTCTTTTTATTAGGTTTTGCTTCATCTATTTAGTGAGTTAAATGCTATAGGTTTTTTCGGTGTTAGATAAATTTTGGGGTGTTATCTTTTTCATGGGTTCTACTTCATCAATTCAGTCATGCAAAATAGAAGTTATCATTTAACTTCACAATAATGTAAGATCGTGAATGAGTTGATCATGCACAAAAGATGTGAGATTTGTTAAACTCTTACTATTGCTCATTCATAAGGTTTATATTTTTCTTCATTACAACCATTATAGTCATAGGTTAGCAGTTGTGTTTCCCTATTGTTTATATTGCAATCATTACAATCATAGTTAAACAGTTGACTATAAAATTTAAGTGTAGTTCCCAATTTGTTGTGTGTAAGTAGGTTTATGTTGTACATGTATTTTAAGCTTTGATATGTGGTTCTCTTTTTCATTGGTTCTACTTCATCTATTCAATCATGTAATTGTAGTAGCGTTTTTAGGTGCCATTGATAAATTTGGGGGTGTAACCTTTTTTCGTGCCTTGGATAAATTAGGGGGTGCTTCTTTTTCATCAGTTCCACTTCATCAATTCAGACATGAAATTGTTCTATCTTTTTTATGTTCCATTGATAAATTTGGGGGTGTTACCTTTTTCATAGGTTCTGGTACACATCAATTCAGTCACACAGCTATTATTGGTTAATTTGGTGCCTTAGATAACTTTGGGGGTGTTCTCTTTTGCATAGGTTATGCTTCATTGATGTAGAGTAGGGAGGAGTTTGTCTAACAATCACAATTCAAGCAATTTCAAACAATTTTCCAACTTTCAAAACCTTATCTTGACCTTGTTTCTCTATTCTTTCATATTCTTCTTGTAGCCTTGAAAATGGTGTTTTGTGACCATATCTCCCAAAAAAAACTTCAAACCCACTTCTCAAATAGCATTCCAAATACCCATTTTCCTCTACTTGAACATATTAGGTTTGGGCATACCCTTGTTTTGGAACATCAACCCCTGAAAAGGACTGCTATGCTAGAAATGGCCACAATTAGCTCTCTTTTCCAAAGAAACACCTAACCAAAACATTTTCCCACAAAAAATATCTATTTTAGGATCACTAATAGGTTACAAATAATCAAAAACAATAACTTTTCTCAAGAGGAATGCCCACAAAGTCATCTAACCACAAAACCCTTATTTTAACTAGTTTCAAGAGGGTTTATTGAAATTCAACACTCTCAGCCTCAAACCAATTTTCAAATGCCTCAAACACATTTATATGGGTCTTAACATGCTGAATAAACCAACTTCCATCCTTTACCAGTACCCTTTCATCAAATTCCTATTCTTAGCCACCATTTTTGGCTCAAAACTTGACTGAAAACCACTAGGGCATCATTCCAAATGCAAAAAATTGCCTTCCCTTACCGTGCAAAACACACAAACACATTAACCTACACATAATAATTCCATTCCACCAAGTAATCACATGCTTCACCAGGTGGAATGGCTTAGATTTCTATTTTACACTCTCAAAACTTCAAATTCTGAGTTTACAGACCGCCTACATTAAATTTCTTGTCAAATTCTTTAATCTCAATGAAAATCAACCAAATCACATTAAAAATGAAGCTAACACATTCCTCTACCAAATTCAATAGCTTTTATAACATTATTACATAGTACGGACTCGTACAGAGGTCTGCAACAATAAATTACTAGTAAATTATAGAGAGAACAATGTTTTTATTATTGTTCCAACTTCAATACAAAGCTTCAACCTTCCCTCGAGCCTTTCTTAGGATTATTTCAAATACAAACACCAAAAACTAACCAAAAAACTGAATTAAATTGTCATTTTAACTTCCTTGACCGCTGGGCTTCCAATTTTTGCATTTTTACAACTTTGCATTTTGACAACATTTGAAAATATTGACAACCTTCGCAACATGAATCCTATCTGACTCAAATTACATGAAAAATGGTCTATTATGACCTTATTTCATCAAAATTAGACTCACAACACCTAAAACCTATCATATGACCTTGTTTGACCATATTTACAAAAAATGGACTTGGTGCCCCTACACCATACACCCAGACTGAAAAGAACTCAAGTCCCTTGAGAATTGAATTGTACCTTGTCCACACCATCTCTTTGATCTCCAGAAGCCTTTTTCATTTGGTACTCCTTTCCACCAAGTCAGGTACTAAAGATTTGCATTGCCCTTTGCACTTAGAGTCTCCTTGCCACTTAGAAATTGCTGCACCTTCACAAGTTGAGTTGATGGATTCCCTCTGACCTTTTCCTCATTTGAAACTGATGCTAAACCTGCCTTCATACCTGAAAACATACCTTTACCATCCTTGTTATGAATTGGTTTCTTCTTGACCTTTGATGCATACTTAAACTCACCCATTTGCCCATGCCATTCACCTTGAATCACCTCATATTTTCCTTTTATTTATTTCACTAGATCCTCTGCCCTAAGAACCCCTATCTTATCAGGTTTACCAACCTCTGTATTGAAAAAAATTAACTTCCCACTAAACTCCTTTGAAATCAAATAGCAAAGCACCGTTCCTATCATGACCTTATCATGCCAATCTTGCATTTCCACAATCAATTCATCCTTGACCTTATCTTTATCAGGTTTTAACACCAAATCACCATCTTTTCTTCCCATCACTGAATCATTCTTCAAACTTACTATCTTAGCATCATCTTCTTTTGTAGTGGTTGCACACTCTTTATGTTTGTCTTCCTCATGCCTTATAAACTCTTTCTTACCCAACATTATCACCTTAGCTACCTTACCCTATCCTTTACCATCCTCCTACAATGGTGTTAGTTTAAAAGTAGTTCCATCCTTTTCAATGGCATAAGTATTGTGTCTACCATCATAAATTGCATTCCTATCAAACTGCCATGGTCTTCCAAGCAACAAATGACAACAATCCATAGGTAACACATCACAAAGAATCTTGTCCTTATACCCACCAATATTAAACTCAACCCAAGCTTTCTCATTAACCAAAATAGATTGATTTTCATTCAACCAAGATACTTTATAAGGTGTTTCATGAGGTATATTTTCTAATTTCAGTTTATCAACCATTTCAATAGACACCATGTTTTTCAGTTTTCCTTGAATCTATTACTACTTTACATACCTTTCCATTGCATTTGTAGGTGGTCTTGAATAGTGCCCCTCTTTGTGTCGATTCTTTCTCCTTGGATGCTTTGAGGAGTGTTCTTCTCACCATCAAGGATTCCCCAACCTCTGAGCAAAAAGCTTATTAGGAGAGTTAACACTCTCACAATCTTCCTCTTGCACCAATTGAACTCTTTTATCACCACCGGTTGAAGTAGAAGCTTGTTTATTTGGACACTTCCATGCTTGATGGCCAAACTGATTGCAATGATAACATCTTCTTGAAAATGAACTCGAACCTCTACCTCCACAAAATCTTCCTCTAAAGCCTCTAATCCACCTCTTTGATCAATAGCTTGGTCTTTGTTTTTGCTTGCATCTTCTTGGTCTTCATAAGTCTATCTTGTACCTCTTCCTCTACTAGTGCTGCCTCTACCTCTGCCTCTTCTTTCTTTCTTTCTTTTTAGTTTCTCTTCTACCTTAGCAACCAATGGAAAACATTCTTCAAATGTCCTAGGTGTAGCCGAACTCAATTCATCTTGAATTTGAAATCTCAAGCCACACATATACCTTGCTATCTTTTCATTTTCATCTTCAACATGAACAACCCTAATACTTAACTTGTGAAATTCTTCAGTGTAGGCCATGACATCTTTTTCCTTCTGCTTTAAGTTTGCGACTTCTTAAAATTTTGTATTGCATGATCACCTGGAAAGAATTGGCTCTTGATCTTTTACACCATCCTATCCCATGAATTTATTTATTTATTTCCCTTCTCCACTCTTTCCTCTTGAACATAATTCCACCATGTCAAAGCAAGACCTTTCAACTTAGTCTTGGAAAACTTTAACTTTTGTTCTGTTGGATCTCAAAAATGCAGGTTTCAAGTCCTAAGAGGATGCCAGGCTCTATGATCAAACTTGCAATGTTTTTGAACCAATGAATGAAGTTAACCTATTATTTTGATGACTCCCTACTCTTCGGGCTCTGCTAGACCTAGGTGGGTTGACCTTACTAATGAAGCATATTTGAAAGTTATGTTACTCTTAACTAATGAAATCTACTTACAGTGGCAATGGAAAGTGAAGTAGATGTAATGAATAATTTGGTATAAATTGTATAAATAATGTCAAGGTATATAAATATGTTCAATTAACAGATGTAGTTATTTGGAAATGAATACTTTCTAAAGTTCCTAAATTGAATTATATATGATTGAATAGAAAGACCAGTGCTTTGTTGGGTATGCAGAGTCCATGAAAGATAATGATTGATCAGTATTGGTTTCAGTTCCAATTTTTCTGCACTTGCAAATGTTTATAACTTGTATAAACGTGAAAATATGTGACTAGCAGACTCTTCTTTAATGATCCAACTGATCCTATCAAGTTATTGTGATTTATCAAAAGGATTCTAATCCTTTCTTGAAGGAACCAATCAACAAAATCACATAGTAACAACAAATGTGTATTGCCAGATAAAATATATCTTTAATTTGAATAACAAGATAACATCAAAGTGGAGACAACATGACAGCCTTATCAATTATCTAACTCTTCTAAATGATCCAAATGTTACCCCCAGGTTACTGCAATCAATTAAAAGGATATTAATTCTTTGATAGAAACCAATCAACTTGACTACATAATAACAACAAGTGTGTTTTGATGAAATTGAAACATCAACTTGGATATACAACTTCAAATAAAAAAGAAGTAGTAGTATGGAGACAACCGGATAATTGCTTTGAATTAACAAACAATAGACAACAATATTGAGCCACAACATTCAAGATCTTCTATTAAACCTCCAAAAATTTATGCATGCATCATGGTCCATACAGTAAAGTTTATATGATAAACATTCTATAAGTATTTTTGTATATCTCCTACCGAACTCTTAATTCTAATCTAATATTTTTTAATGCTCCTCATGTGATCTCATTTGGCATATATACATTTTATTTTTAGGGTTATGAACCTTCGTATCTGTTCACTGCACCTCTTCAGTATTCTTCTTCTTTAACAAAAATATTTATTTAATTGCCTTCGACAAATTAAATATTTTAATCTTCATTATTTCCGTTAAATTAATTTTAGTGATTATCAAATCATTCTTTTGATGGCAATCTTCACTCTTCATCTCTTAATATAAAAATAATTACCCGCTTTCATAACTTCTTCAGTGAAAAAATATTCCATTTATATATTGTGTGGTTGAAATATTTCACCCAATTTAATAGATCAATCCTTCAGGTAAAATAATTAAGCATCCATTTAATCCCATTGCTGAAAATATTCCACCTCCCCGTGCAATATATTTTATACTTTTTACCCCTTATGCTTTTATGGGTAAGATTATTCTCCACTTTTAAATCCCCTCGATAAAACAAATGAAATTTATTTTCTCAAAGTATTATTTCTTTCCATTATATTCACACTTTATTAAATCTTCTATTATAACCATATGCATATATTCATGTGTCAGGGTGACATAAAGCATCAGGAAGACTTATTTTTTCCTGACCTATTTCATATCTCTCACCGATGAAATTCCTTGTTGGGCTATCGGTAGGATTCTTATCGAAAACCTCATTGGAGAGACCTTCATAGTTGGAGAGATATGAGCAACTTGCTCCGATTGCACATGTCACTTTGATGCATTTAGGGTTTTTTGCTTGGCTTTCCTGAGAGATATTAGGGTTACCCGTTCTTTCATGAAATGGTAATATTTCCTTTCATAGATCTCCCACACTCCTTCGACCTTATCATACTTTGCAGTATTCAATGAATCTCCATTTGAATACCTATTTTTTATTTAGACATTTCTCTATGTTTGGAGTTTTTATTATCTTTACAACCTATGGATCTGATCAATGTTTTCAATTCACAAACTCCCACTGTGATGATCTCATAAGGATTTTGCTCGTGCCTGTTGTCTCCTCCCGTGAATGTCATGGTTAGTGAGAGACCAATAGAATGCCCATGATGACAAGAATACTTAACACCCGGTCCTCCAACATTGCGTTACAGAATACCCATATTTTAGAAGCGTGCTTTTACTCCTAGAATCCCTTTCTTAGCGAAGAGAAACTTGAAAATTCAACTTTGCTTGTATTTTGTGCTTTCAAAATCCATCTATTAGGGTACTACAGATTTGACGCCTCCCTCCAATATTTTAACAGATCATCTCTTTACTTCATCTAATTTGCTCTCTTAGCATAAATGATCAAGGGAAACATTATACGTTGCCATATTAGGATTGCTTCTACTTTACTTTTTGTCGCTCAGCAAGCTCAAGCTTGTTCCTTAATTCACAACCCTCAATAGCCGACTTCATCTCCTTTCCTTTTCCACATGATCTATTCTTGAAATATTTTAATATTAGGGTTCCTAGGTTTATTGGAGCAATGGACTCAGAGAAGCTGCGAAATATATTAATTTGCATTGATCGGCCTGCATCTTCACGTTCTATGTATTTCGGTGATGCCAAGAAGATGTTTACAATAGTCAATATGTAACTCTATCTTATTCTCATCAAAGTAGTGCATATGAAGTCTTGCATAGTTTTGAACCCGTGGAGTGTATTCATTAATTTTGAAATCGCTTGAAGAACCCTCTCATTTGTACCTTTGGTGTATTAAGCTGAAGACTTCTTTGTTTGTGTTGTGGAATACTGGCTTCTTTAGAATCATTATAAAGAGATTACCTGCTCACATACTACTATAGATGGCCATCAATACAGTTGTCTTTTTTTGTGTAATTCAATGAACTCTTCGAGGGATGGAGGTCTCTTCAAAAATGTTTTCTTGCTTCTATTTTTGACCTGTGCCAGCACCACTAATATTGCCAATAGCTTGATTGTTGGGGTATTTTCCATAGCAAGTTTAGAGTGTAGCGCTATCGTTGTAGAGACACTTGGGGATAAAGGTGAAGTGCGTTCAATCTGATACTTCAATATCCATCTTATCAAAATCGGAGTGGCCATTTCTCTTAACAAGGAAAGAAAGACAATCTTCTTCAAGCATTATCTGATAGAGATATCAAGCCTTCTCATTTCCAAACTCTTTTTATGCTATTGAGGACAATGATGTAATATCTTTATGGCGGCTATTAACTTTCTCACTATATCCTATTCTTAGCCACACTAAGGAAGTATGCAATAAGAATATTTGAATCAATGATACCACCATCCGCAACATGGAGATCCTTAATATTAAACAATGAGTATGGATAAGCTTTGTGAAAGTGGTCTAAAAATACTTGAAACCTTGTATCATTGCTCATCAAGACCACATGCCTTCATTTGATCGTCACCAGAGGTATTGATTGTTACAAAGGTTCGGTTTTGAGGCAATATTATCCTTATCAACCTGCATAAGGTTTGAATATTGATTGGAATTTGGCTTAAGAGGTGGTTTCCCAAATGTTTGATACTCATTTTTATATAAAGCAGAGATTATTTGATATACCAACTAAGCACCATCCTTGTCTTCTTTTAAGATATACCTGAGACATTGCATTTAGGATTGCCTCTTCTAACCCATCAAACCTTTGGTATTCCACATTGCTTACTATAATTTTCCCTCAAGAATGTATTCATGGAACATTTTTTCAACTATTGAATCTAGTCTAGGGTCTATCTCCATTGACTCTTTACCTGACTCTATTGCTTTTGTACATAGAGTGATATACTCATATATGGCTTTAGAAAGTAAGGTATGCTCATAATCAAAGGCTTATGATAGATTAAACAAGGGGCCAACACCCAGGGCATAGGATAAAGAGTCATTGAGCTCATCAAGGTAATAAAAACCTTTGATACAACCAAAGTAGCCAATTGTTGTTTCACCTTCATCCTCATACATTCTCTCTTTGATTTTAATTATTGATGCCATTCATTTCAATCACTCAGCAAGACCCTCTTAAAAGATATCTTCCACAATAATTCCTTTATCTCCATCAAAATATGAAATGCACCCTGATGGTTATTAGGATTTTCCTTTTACATTGTGGCCAAAAGAGGTCAAATAGCTTCCATAATTGTTTTGGAAACTTGATGAGATGATCTTCAAAAGCCATGAAAAATGCACCAACATGTTGAGTTGTGATAGGGGAGTGTGGTTACTAGGTGGATTTGTATGAATCCATTAGGATTGCAAAATATCAATGTTCAAAGTTGCCCATTTAGTATTTTCTAAAACTTGCCTCTGTCAAGAACCATCTGAAAACTCACTAACTTGGTATCTTGAAAAATCTTCGTCTAAGAAGTTGTAATTTTGGGAATCAGTACATTTAAGTCCCATGAACATGTGTGCGAAAGGGTTATTATTCAATCCATTTATTTCACAAGATATTATGTGTTGAAGTTGGACCTTTTGCAACTTTTTGAAAATGCAGTTACGAAACTATGTAAAGTCCATTTGCTTTTGATGTTGAAAAAATAGCAAATAGGATGTTGAGGTTCTGAAAACTAGCATGAAGGTAGATTTACATGAGGATAATTCATAACACCAATCCATTAGTCAAAAAAATCATTCAGTTGATTAATATTGACACTCAAATTTGACCATTTTGGTAGATTTAACACTGTGTAAACAACAATTCTTCATAGAACCCTTCAACTTGGCCTTTTGAAACTTTGTCAACTTGGCCTTTTGAAACTTTGTCAACTTGGCCTTTTGAAACTTTTTCAACTTGGCCTTTTGAAACTATTGAAACATGTTTACAAGGTGGTTTTGCATGGAATTGCTCTGGCTTCAAATTGTGATTTTTTAAAGCGGGCCTTTTGAGTAGACTTTTCAACTGAACATCTGAATGCTTGAAATCAAATTTCACACATGGGAACTTAAAATTTTCATGAAATTTTAGGCTCCAACATGTTCTTCATCAACCTCCTTATACTCAAAGTAGTTGTCCAGTGCATCTATCCAATCCAATACCTCTTTAGCATCCAAATTGCCACTATACATTGGCAAATCTATTTTCACATCAGAGGTATCTCCCTTAACATCTTTCAACATCTTCACCATCCTTCTCTCTTTAGGGCCCAATTCCTCTTCATCATCTTGGACTCTTCCGTGAGGGTTTTCATCCTCACCCTCTTCCTCTCAATCACTTCCTCTTCTTTGATTTGTCTCTAATGCTGCAAATTTGGCTAAGATTGCTTCTTGTGACTCCTTTAACAAATTAATCTCTCTTGCAAGTACTGCACTAATTAGGAGGCATCTTGTCCCTTCAACTTTCAACCTTTCTCTTCTTCAATCTTCAAATTTTCACCTTCAAAATATCTAACACCTATGCTTTGATACCAATTGATGCAAAGTAGGGAGGATTTTGTCTAACAATCACAATTCAAGTAATTTCAAACAATTTTCCAACTTTCAAAACCCTATCTTGACCTTGTTTCTCTATTCTTTCATATTCTTCTTATAGCCTTGGAAATGGTTTTTTCTGACCATATCTCCCAAAACCAACCTCAAAACCACTTCCCAAATAGCATTCTAGATACCCATTTGCCTCTACTTTAACATATCAGGTCTGGGCATACTCTTGTTTTGGAACATCAACCCCTAAAAAGGACTACTATGCTGGAAATGGCCATAGTTAGCTCTCTTTTCCAAAGCAACACCTAACCATAACCTCTTCCAACCACACATATCTATTACAGGATCACTAATAGGTTACAAATAGTCAAAAACAACAAATTTTCTCAAGAGGAACACCCACAAAGTCATCGAACCACAAAACCCTTATTTTAACTAGTTCCAAGAGGGTTTATTGAAACTCAACACTCCCAGCCTCAAACAAATTTGTATGGGTCTACACATACTGAATAAACCAACTTGCATCCTTTACCAATACCCTTTCATCAAACTCCTATTCTTAGCCACCATTTTTGGCTCAAAACTTGACTGAAAACCACTAGGGCATCATTCCAAATGCAACAACCTGTCTTCCTTGCTCCTACAAAACACACAAACACAACAAACTACACCTAATCATGCCATTCCACCAAGTAGTCACATGCTTCACTAGGTGGAATTACTTAGATTTCCATTTTACACTCTCAAAACTTCAAATTATGAGTTTACAGACCACCTATAGTAAATTGCCTGTCAAATTCTTCAATATCAATGAAACTCAACCAAATCATAATAAAAATGAAGCTAACACATTCCTCTACCAAATTCAATAGCTTTTAGAACATTATTTCACAGTACAGACCTGTACAAAGGTTTGCAACAACAAATTACTAGTAAATTGTAGAGATAACAGTGTTTTTATTATTGTTCCAACTTCAATACAAAGCTTCAACCTTCCCTCGAGACTTTCTCAAGCTTATTTCAAGTACACACACCAAAAACTAACCAAAAAACTGACTCAAACTGTCATTTTAACTTCCTTGACCATTGGGCTTCCAATTTTTGCATTTTTACAACTTTGCATTTTGACATGTGAAAATATTGACAAACTTTGCAACATGAACCCTATATGAATCAAATTACATGAAAAATGGTCTATTATGACCTTATTCCATCAAAATTAGACTCAAAACACCTAAAAACTATCATATGACCTTGTTTGACCATATTTACAAAAAATGGACTTGGTGCCCCTGCACCATTCATCAATTTAGTCATGCAACTGTTATAGTTTTGTTAGGTGGCATATATAAATTTGTAGGTGTTCTATTATCCATAGGTTATCCTTCATCAAATCGGTCATGCAACTATTGTTGGTTTTTTGGTGCCTTAGATAAATTTGGGGGTGTTATCTTGTTCATAGGTTCCACTTCATCAATTGACTCATCAACTATTCTACCTTTTTTAGGTTCCATTGATAAATTTGGGGGTGTTAGTTTTTTCATAGGTTCTAGTTCATCAATTCATTAATGCAACTATTATAGCTTTATTAGGTGTCATTGATTAATTTTGGGGTGTTATCTTTTTCATAGCTTCTACTTCATCAATTTGGTCATGCAACTATTGTATCTTTTTTGGTGTCATTGAAAAATTCTCGAGTGTTAATGTTTTTCATATGTTATGCTACATCAATTCAGTAATGCAACTATTGTTGGTTTTTTGATGCCTTAGATAAATTTGGGGGTGTTCTCTTTTGCATAGGTTATGATTCATCAATTCACTCATTCAACTATTGTAGATTTTTTGGTGCCTTAGAAAAATTTGGGGGTGTTGGCTTTTGCATAGGTTCTGCTTCATCAATTCAGTCATGCAATTAGTGTAGCTTTTTTTGGTGCCTTAGTAAAATTTGGGGTGTTCTCTTTTGCATAAGTTCTGCTTCATCAATTCAATCATGTAATTATTGTAGCTTTATTAGATAACATAGATAATTTTGGGGGTGTTATCTTGTTTGTAAGTTCTACTTCGATAATTTAGTCATCATTTATTCTACCATTTTTAGGTGTCATTTATAAATTGGGGGGTGTTAGGTTTTTCATAGGTTTTGCTTCATCAATTCAATCATCAACTATTCTATCTTTTTTAGGTGCCATTGATAAATTTGGGGGTGTTAGGTTTTTCATAGGTTTTGCTTCATCAATTCAGTAATGCAACTATTGTAGCTTTTTTAGGTGCCATTGATTAATTTGGGCTTGTCATCTTTTTCATAGTTTTTGCTTCATCAATTCGGTCATGCAACTATTGTAGCTTTATTAGGTGCCGTTTATAAATTTGCGGGTGTTAGGTTTTTCATAGGTTCTACTTCATCAATTTAGTAATGCAACATAGATAGCTTTTTTAGGTGCCTTAGATAAATTTGGTGGTGTTCTCTTTTTCATAGGTTCCGCTTCATCAATTTAGTCATGCAACTATTGTAGCTTTTTTTGGTGCCTTAGATAAATTTGGGGGTGTTCTCTTTTGTATAGGTTTTGCTTCATCAATCCAGTCATGCAACTATTGTAGCTTTTTTTTGGTGCCTTAGATAAATTTGGGGGTGTTCTCTTTTGCATAGGTTATGCTTCTTAAATTTAGTCTAGAATCC
The DNA here is from genome assembly GCA_007115665.2 of Sequoiadendron giganteum. NCBI lineage: Eukaryota > Viridiplantae > Streptophyta > Pinopsida > Cupressales > Cupressaceae > Sequoiadendron > Sequoiadendron giganteum. The sequence goes on from CM021101.1 coordinate 299,610,537, forward strand.
ATTAAGGTCTACAATTCAACCACCCCCAAATTTATCTATGTCACCATTAAAGAGTAACAATTCACCACCCTTTCAATTCACTGGCTCGCATTAATCTCTCCCCGCCCTTGCTAATTCTTCTATATAGTCATGTTTAATGCACATCCATTCTTATTACCTCCATGAAATGCCACACAAATCCCCAATTAATAGTTTTATTTCCCTTGTATACAATGTTAAGTGTAGTTCACAGTTTTCTATGCATGATTATGTGTATATTGTACATGCCTATCAAATATGAGATTTGTTAAACTCTGATGCCTATCAAATAGGAGATTTCTTTAACTTTGAATTTTGTTTTTCATCCATTTACATCTATATGAATCACTCACATTGTTTAGGAATTGGTAGTACACTACCAATAATTCATTGCATATATGGGAAATGTATTACCATAGAACAATAATCAACAGTTGTACTTTGTTACAACATGCATTTAGGGGACCTGGTTTTCCGAAGGCATTTCATACTTTCCTATGTATCACTTCACAATTCAAAGGGAATTTTGGACAAGTGCAACATAGGTTACCATTAGAAAGGCATTGGGAAAATCAAGTCACCCTAGACCATTACTAAATGTAACAATTAGCAAAATCCATTCATCCATGTCGCATTGTCTAGGTGTTGGCACTACACTAGAAATAATTCATTGCATATATTGACATGTATTACCATAGCACAATAATCATAAATTTTTCTTTGTTTCAACATGTATTTAGGGGACTTGGTTTTGTGAGGGCCTTTCATGCTTGCCTATGTAGCACTTCACAAATCAAAGGGAATTGTGGACAAGTGCAACATAGGTTACCATTAGAAAGGCATTCATAAAATTAAGTCTCCCTAAATCATTACTGAATGCAATAATTACCAAAATCCATTAATCCATGTCACATGTGTTTTTCACCCCAAACATAAGCATAATAATTGCATCATATAGACATGTAATTGCAATGCCAACAATAGTTCAATCACTTTCGACATGACACTATACCTTCCTTTGAGGTGGTAGCAATAGACAGATGTGGTTTTCAAAATTCTATCTATGTTCAACTATGTTACAGTCTAACATTCAAAGAGAATTGGATGACTGTTGCAACATAGTTTAACAATATTGAGGTTTTTGAAAAACTGTTTGGTTATTGCATAGGGGAGAGGAGCCAAAATGTGTGCATCCTATCTTGGACGATTCACATGGAGTGAAACATGAAGAAAACAATAATATTTATATGAATGAATTAAAGAACAACAAAATATAATTGTATAAACATATACATACATATACATACATGTATATGTATATATTTGTGAATACATATTTACTTGATTGAATTGATAAAACAAAACCTATGAAAAAAAGAACACCCCCAAATTTATCTATGGCACCAAAACAACCAACAATATTATTTGTTACTGAAATGAATAACAACAAGAAAATAGATATATGTATATATATGTATACATTTATGTATATGTATATATATACATATATGTGTATATGTATATGTATATTTATATATAGGTATATATATATACATATATATTTGTGTGTGTATATGTATATGTATATGTAGATATATATGTATACATATACACACATATATATACATATACAATTTATTACATGCATTCTTTTTCTTACACTGAACAAACCAAAAATATTTATATGTCTCAATTTAAGAACAAAAAAAAATAGAATTATATAAACATATATATGCATCGCACCTATAAAATTTACAATAATTGCATGATTATATTGAATCGCAACAACAAAATAGATATGTGTAAAGAGGTATATACTTATACATACATGCATAAGTATCCATATATGTATACACATACACACATATATATATGCACACACATATACATATATGTATATGTATATGTATATGTATATACAATTGCTTACTTGCATTGTTTTGCTTGCATTGGATAAACCAACAATATTTATATGACTGAATTAAAAAACAAAAACAAAATAGAACTGTATAAACATATATATATATATATATATATGATCGAATAGATGAAACAAAACCTATGAAAAAAAGAACACCCCAAAATTTATCAATGGCACCTAAAAAAGTTACAATAGTTGCATGACTGAATTGAAGAACAACAAAATAGATATATTTACATATATGTATATCTATACGTATATGTATATGTCTATGTATATGTATATGTAGACATGGAAAATGTACAATTTCGTTTTGGCACACTTGATCTCCATTACTAACAACATTTCTTCCCGAATCATACTCTCAGCATTTCATCATATTTTGTCTCTTAATCTAATGAATCATTATTCATTTGATTAGGTCTGTCACCTCCTTTGATTAAATTAATCAATTTAATTTAATTAACCTTATATTTCTATGTAATTAAATAAATCATTTTATTTAATTCAATTCTCTAAAGTCCTCATATTAAATTAAATAAATTAAAACTTATTTGATTTAATCTAACATATTCCCCTTTAGTTAAATAAATCAAAATCATTTATTTAATTAATCACCTCCTCTCAATTCTGACTTGAATTAATTCATCTATTTAAATCAAAATTGTCAAATCATCTAATTTTTCATTAAATTAATCAAAACCTTGATTAAGTTAATCCCTCTCACTAAAATCCTCTAGAGAATGCAACTTGCATAATAAATCAGTTACTTTGATTTATTTAATTCTCTATTTTTTCCTCACATGGCATCAAAAGGGAATATTCCTTCATTTGAATTCAAAAAGGCCAAGTGGACTTGGTCCTTCCAACAAGGCATTTAAAGCCTCTTACAAATACTTTGTCTTGAGCCAATAGACATTAACTTCATTTCCCTTCCCCCTTCAACAAGTCATTTCACAAATTCAAATTAAAACTAATTGCATTTATTGGCACTTTGGCCAAAATGTGCAGAACCATCAACCATTGGATTAAAAGTTAGTCCCACATTGCTCAAATCTTGATTTCTCTTCCAAATTGGAGGCTTCTCTCCTCATTATTCAACCACAATTTCATGCAAAGTTACTCTCTTCACATTAAAAGCTAATTTTTCCCATTTCCACTCAACCATTCATCATTTTCACAATTTGTAGCAAGGTTATGTTCAACTCTCTTTGGAGAAATTTGATCAATCTACAATCTTCACATTTGCAACTTAGGAATTGGGAAAAGGCCAATTTAAAAATTCAATTGACACCAATTTCCCCATAGGATCATAAGTTTATTTTCTTAATTAGGATTTACATGTTTTTGTTATATTGTGTTCTTCATTTCCTAGTTTAAGTTATAATAGATGGATTTCATGGGGAATCTCTCATGCTTGTTTGCATTTGATCTAACACCTTGATTGTTTCTTGTTTCTTGTGCATTTTCAGGTTTAGGGATTCACATTTTGGCATTAGAAGGAGGGCCTGATCAAGAATTTCATCACGCTTTTGTGAAAAATTTTGTGGTTTTTTAATATTTTTTGTCTACACATAGGAAACTGCACCGCGGGTAGTTCATGTAGCCCTGTATTGCACCGCTTACTTAGATGTGGTGCTATATTGCACCTCATCCCATGTAAACCGTGATGCTATACTGAAACGCAATCGCTTCCCGCCTCCAAATTTCAAATCTTTCCAGATTTCACTGCTTCCAAACTCCGTCGCCTGCTAAATTGCACCACACCCGCGGTCTTTGTTTCTGCAGAGTGCTGCACCCAGTCAACTACGTGGTGCTATATAGCACCACCCCTATTCTAAACTGCATCGCACCCGCTAACTCTGCCGTAGAAAATAGTCAAGTTTTTAATTTAACATGTGCTTTTTGATTTTGGATTTTTCTAACTTTTGACCTGTTTGCTATTTTTTGTGCTCTCTTTTTTCTGTCATTTTGCAGGTTGGAGCAAGGAAACAAGCAAGGTAGAAGGTTCATCATGGCATCATGTTCATTATGCACAAAGTGTTTTTAAACACTAAAGTGTTTTTGAAAAGTTAAACAACATTTACGGGGCGTTGTACCCCTCACAACAAGCCACTAGGGCCAAAAAAGGACTAAACATAAACAGAAAAATTAATAGAAAAGAAAAAAACCAGAGCTAGCACACCAACAGCCAAAAAAAAACTGATAGACTAGCAACAGGAGCAACTAATTGGCCTCATCCCAGTTCTTGATCAGGAGGTCGACCGCCTCATCACCCACCCACTCCTTATTTTTCTGGCTATTATTCCCCTCCAATTCCTCTTTTATGACATTTGATAGCGCACTAGTAACAAAGTCGCTCAATTTCATTGTGAAGCGGGTCAAGCCCCTAAATATTTTGTCTAGGGTGTTCAATCTCTTCACCAGCATGTCAGCATCTTCCCCAATATCCCTAGTCTCCTGAATCCCACTAGGCTCATTCACCAGCGGAGTGTGCGAGTCAGAACCATGGCCAGGAATCTTGCTGTCCATCGGAGTAGGCAGGGGCCTCTCTTCCATGTCATCAATCTCATCATCAAACTCTTCCTCCTTATAGCCCTTGCTGTTAGACTGCTCCACCTTCGAGTCCTCAATTAATTTCTCTTTTTGCTGTTCTTGGCCAGCCTCCCCGATCTCCTCCTAACACTTTCCCCACCAGTCAGCTCTATGATCCCCACAACCGTATCCCCTCTGGAATCTTTCCCAGCTGCATTCTTGCCCTTTCCCTCCTTAACAGTCGTAGCCTGCATGCTTTTCTCCTTACCTTTCTTCAGCTTAGTGACATTATCTAAAGTGTTGTTCAACACTCTTTAAGGATTTTTAAAATTCTGTTTGAAAGAAATTTGTTAATTTCATTTTCCTTAGAAACAACTAAATTTCTTTTGGGTTTTAAAATGAACAATCAAATTTCTTTTCCAAAGTTGAAAAAGGGCTAAAAAGAACCTAGAAACAATATACTAGATTTTGTTTAAAGGTTTAAAATTGAACAAGGCAACTCTCACACTTCAAAAGTTGGTGCTTTTAAAAAGAACCCATTTCTTGCTTTGAGGATTAAAATAAACATGCGTCTTTGATGTTTTGTAATCCTTTTAACAAAATAATATCATATAAAAGGCGTATGTGATTCTCTCGTGCCTCACGACGATCTTGAGAATCAAAAGTCTTTTTCTGATATTAAGTTGTCAAAAGTATTACCTCCACACTTCAATTTTGGGTTAAAATTGAACAAAACACTTTGCGAGTGTGAGTAGACTTATGGTGTGTGCTCTCCCTTTGTTTCTAAACAAAGGTTGATCGAACTATGGATAAGTTTATTTGCTTTTGTTTATCTTAGCGTGCTTGTCTTGTGGGAAAAAGTACTCACCCAAGGGAACGACTCAACCGGTAACACACTAAAGCCAAGTGTATTTCCAACCGGGATATAAAAGTGGGTACTAGAACAAAAGCCAGTATCACGTGGTTGGCTCCCATGAGAAGGGCAGCAATGGTCTCTTGCCGCATGGGTCGGCCTCCATGAATGGAAAGTACAAACTAAAACCTTTGTTTAGAAAGGCAAAATCCTTATCTATTTTGTTGGTGCAAAAGGTCATGTCCTTTGAAGCTGCCCCACATTATACATGTGGTTTTGTTGTAGAGATGGAAAGTATGCCATGGGAGATTCATGGGTACTGATGCTTGGCTGACCCGAGAAGTGTGTGCCATGGAGGGGAGCCAGTGTGGTCAAGCATCTAGCCATCCACACAAAATATGCGCAGCTGGATTCGTCCAAGTGGGAACCCAACAAAATATTGTCTCATCATCCTAGGGTTGTAAAATGTGCTTGGTCCTCAAAACATTTGAAAAATGAACATACACAAAGAACTCCAAATTTCAAACCCCTTGGAGGAAACAAATACCTTTTGACGAATTTAAGTACTCTTGCTTTCCCTAGGGATCATATCCTTAGAGGTTTCTAAGTGCTTGGATTCTATCATCATTTGTTTTCAATAAGGTTAAACATAGGAAAATTTTGCCTTATTTTCCTTGATTTCCACATAATGGACCTTGTGGGATGAAAAAGAAAGTGTGACATTAGGCATATAGTTTGAAACATAATCAAGCAAGTGCTTTTGGTAAAAAGAAAATTCACTAAGCCAAGATAAAAAACCAAATTGAACCTCATATGTGTTGTTCCAAATGATTTCCCGAAAGGTCAAGATCCCAAAACCAAGGTTCAAAAAGATAAGTCTAAAAGCTCATGAACAACATTTTGAAATTCTCCTTGAAGTCAGAGAAAGACTAGTGTACAACTCCTATAAGAAAGCTTCGAGAAATATTCCAACTTTGTATGCATTCTATTATCAACAAAATCTTGAGCTTTTTGAAAGATTTTCTTTCCTCACATAAGAAGTCTAGCATGTTCTTCAACACCGAGGTTTTGTGAAAATAGTCGCATCTAGGTTCTAGTCTAGGATCAAAGTCATCATTCTCATCCATCTTTCCATCAATCAAATCTCATACCATCAAAAAACTTTTGAGAACTTTAGAAAACTCACTCATGCTAAACTTAAAAAGGCTAAATCAACATCATCCTATCTTGACTTAACACACCTAGCCAAAGTAGTCGAGTCTTTTGAGAAAATTTTCCTCTAGGATAACACAACTTCCTAAGGTTTACTAGTTCATAAATCACTTTGGTTGGCTTAACACACTTAGCCAATCCTTTTTTCTTGTGCAAGTTTTCCCTAGGATAACACAACTTCCTAGAGTCTACAAAACTTCACTACAATCTGGTTTTGGCTTAATACACCTAGTCAAATCATCACCATCAATCTAAGTCCTAAAAAGTTTAGCATAACCCTTCAAAGGTTCTTCAAAAGTTTCACTCATTTCACTTCATCCATTTATTCCGTTATCACTACTATCCTCTTTGATCTTTTGACTTCCCTAGTTCTTCTCTTTTGGACATAAAGGATTAAAATCAAATGATCCCTATATTTTATGGTCCAAACAAGATCACAATACAAGAAGAACATGGAAAACATCAATGGCATATAAACTTTCGGTGACTTAGGTATGGTAACGACCAAATCAAACCTCGTAGAATCCAACAATCCCCCAAGTAGCCCTTCTCTATCATCACAAAATCCTCAAGGGGAAGGCTATGTAGAGGACATCATCAATGAAGACTTGGGATTGACACAAAGGGAAATAACTGAAATGATTTGAAATCCTAAGAATCATAGAATTGTCAATGCCATGCTTAAACTTAACCCTTCTCTATACTTACGCACGCTAACGGAAGGAGGGGTCCAGTTCCCTTCCGACCTTGATGTAGGCACTAGTATAGAAAGGCCTCTTATGAGAATGCCCCCAATGTCAAATCCCAACATCATCCAAGAAACTCCCATATTCACATCAACAATCACATCAACCTCACCAATTATGAACAAAGGAAGTGCTATGTTTCGAGAGTTACAGCAGCATCACCTTGTGAACAACAAAGAGGTAAGTGTCAACACCACACCGGAAAACTCTATTCCGTTGAATCCATCACACCCGTACGTCCCACTCACCTTCCATAATCCCACTAGTTCATACTCATTTCATGCTACACCAGCCTGTCAATCAAACATACAAATTTCTCTACCGCAAGGAGAAGGTGATTTGTTTGGAACAACGAGAATCATTGACTCATTCTTCGTATCAGGGAACGCATCATCTCTTCCTCCACTTCCATTCACATCCACATCACCTCTTGGATTGGGCCTTCCCCCCCTACCCATCGATAGTTTCTCAAACCCGGGAAATTCGAGCATCACATCAAATTCTCTCTTTTTGCCCGTGGCATCACAACAACAAGTGGTGACCATTCAAGCCACCATGACAAATACATCAATCGGTCCTCAAATCTCCAAAGCATACCTTCTCAAGGACCAAGCATCTCGACCACACCACCAACAACCCAAATCTCAACCACCAACACCACCAGCTCGCCCATCACAATGGTTGGCATCATCCCCAATCACCCACCAATCCCACCAAAAGCTAATGGGGAAAATTCATTCATCACCATGATCCAAGCCATCCAAAAATCTAATCATCAAAGGGTACTAAAGAAAAACCAACAAGCTGCACAAGTCACACAAGCTACACAAGCTACACAAGCCACACAAGCTGGACAAGTCACACAAGCACAAGCCCAAGCTCAAGCCCAACAACAGGCACAAGCACAATACCAAGCGCAATTGCAAGCGATCCATCAGAAAGCATACCAACAAGCCCTGCAAGACTTTCAGACACAACAACAAGCCAAACAACAAGATTTTTTGGCACAACAGTAGTTCGACCAACAACAAGCTTTGTTGGCGCAACAACAACTAGACCAACAACAAGCTTTGTTAGCACAACAACAACTAGACCAACAATAGGTTTATGGGAACAACAACAAATGGACCAACAAAAAGCGTTGTTGGAACAACAATAGCAAGATCAACAACAAGCATTGTTGACACAAATGTAGGCATACCAACAGGCTTTGAATGCACTGTAGAGCTTGCAGCAAACTCCCACTAGTACTCCTCCCACCAATCAAACACCTCAAACACCTCAAAACACATTCATTCCACCTCTCGATCCATGCAACGATGTCACAACACAAATAAAACTTCTCTCACAACAAGTGTTGGACTTACAAATAGGAAAAACAACAAGAACACCGGGCAAATTGTGCCCTTATCATTTCGATAGAAGTCTCACCATGGTACCATTCCTGAAGGGATTTGAGTTCCCAAAATTTTACAAGTATAATGGAATGGGTAACCCTAAAAACCACGTCAGGGAATTTGAAGTGCATTGCATGGAGGTTGCATACGATGACACGTATCTAATGCGACTCTTCCCCCGAAGTCTGACTGGTCCAACCATGGAATGGTTTTCTCACCTACCCATGGGAATTAAAACATTCGAGGAAATTGTGGAAGCATTCCTTCAAAATTATGCTTTCAACATGTGTGTAGATGTTAGTTTGGAAGAACAATCAACGCTCAAACAAAGAAAAGGAAAGCTATTCGCATCCTTCTTACAAAGATGGCAATCCAAGGCCAAGTAGAGCAAGTGGACCATGCCAGAAGAACAACAAGTTTGCACCATCATATCCAATCTAGATGAAAACTTGGCATTCTACTTGAAAATGCAATGCATCACATCATACGATCAACCGATCCCAAAGGTGCTCAACATCGAAAGAACCCTTACTGCACAAGGGGGCGCATCAACATTCACTTCGCCATAGGATAACCGCTCGTCCAACAATTATAATGATAAACCTCAAACATGGTCGAGGAAAAAAAATATCACAAATGACGGCGTGGTTGATGCTAAAGTGGTCATCAGTGCCCCTAAGCAGAACATCTAGACCCATCATCAGCCGCAAAATCATAATCGCAACAATGTGCAAACTAATGCAGTCGTAGCACAACAACAACCACTTCCCACCAACCAAATCAACAATCTGAACAATCAAGGAGGAACACCTCCCAGAGGCAAATACCCTCCCAAGCAGAAATTCATGGCTCTTGGAGAATCAATTGAGTCCATAATGATAAAATTGGTCAAAGAAAACCTAATCAAAGTCTCTAACTCCGAGCAATACGTGGAACCCATGACCAAACCGCCATGGTACAATGAAAAGCTCCTTCGTGATTTTCACAAAATTAAGGGACATACCACCACAAATTGCATGAGACTAAAAAATATCATCTAAGACCTCATCGAGGATAAGATCATCAATGTTGAACAACCGACCGATAACCAAGAACTGAAAATATACACAAATCCGATGCCAAACCACAATCAAGGAAACAATCGGGGGAACAATAAAGGCAAGCAAAAGTATGCTAGTGCTAATCTAGTGTATGAGGAGATAGTCGGATGTGTCGATGAAATGGTCATGGTCATTAATGTCAAAGGAGCCAACAACGACTGTGGAGTCAACAAACATGGCAGAAAGGTCACCATTGCAGGGGCACCACCTAAGACCTCCATTCCAAATACAAAAGCCATCCCCTATGACTACAATGTCATTGACCAGCTGAAGAGAACCGTCACCCAAATCTCCATCATGGAACTATTGAAAATTTATGCCTCCCATAGGAAGATCCTTGATGAAGCATTAGCTGTGTCTACCATCTCCGCCACCCTTGACACATAACAGTTTCAGGCTATGGTTGGTAACATCGTTACCCCAAATATCCTTACATTTAATGACCAAGATTTCCTCCCACAACCATCTCATAACCTCATGCTTCACCTTCAAGTGTTGGTCCACAAAAATAAAGTTAAAAGAGTTTTGGTGGATGGGGGTGCAGGCCTTAAAATTTTCTCTCTCAAAATTATAAAGAATTTGGGATTCGTCGAGGATTCCATTAACAAGAACAAGAGAATCACAATAAGAGCATATGATGATCAAGAAAGAGTGTCTTAGGGCACTATTAAAATCCCAATCCAAGTGGGACCAACAACCATGGAGACTACCTGTCAGGTCCTCAACCTCGACCTACCATACAAAATTCTCCTAGGACGTCCATGGATCCACGGACTAAAAGTAGTGGCCTCGACATATCACCAATGTATCAAGTTCTCACACCAAAATGAGGAGGTCACTATATATGGGGATCCTGAACCCTTCGCCTATTGCAAAAACTTGGAAGCCAAGTTTTATAAAATCCCCCAGGTACCAAAAAATGATGAAGGTCCATCCACTTCATACATAGACCCATCTAATCTCGCCTCCACCATTGCAACATAGACACCCGCCATCTTTGACATATCCGACATAAAAAAAATGATCCAGGACAATGGATGCGGTGACTAAAAAATGAAAAGGAATTCATTTGTTGTAGGAGAGTTACCACAATCTCCTAGGTCACATGGGAAACCTTGATCAACTGAAACACCCATCCGCACCCTTAGGACCAACCCCTTTGGATTCCGCCATTGGGGAGACCTAAGTCGGGAAAGTGCTGGTGAGGAGGATATTTCAAGCATAATATACTGTGATGCAAAACCTGCACCCACATTACCCATGGATGAGGCCAATAGAGGGCTACAAATGATGCTTGGTATGGGCTATAATAGGAATGAAAGCCTTGGGAGAAATAACGATGGACGACTGGAACCCATCATTATAGAAAGAAGAATGAGGAACCTTGGACTTGGGTATACTCCTCCGAGTATAACCGTACGTGGCAGAGGTACTCCCAGTAAAGCAACTAGATCCTCTCCTCAAATCTTGGCAACTAGCCTTAAACTACCCGTATCCACAGGCCTACCCCTTGACAACTTCACATTTGACATAACCGAGGTTTGTAGTAGTAGTGAAGATGATGATACCATAGCAGGCCTTCCCATGCTCTTTGAGGATTCCACCCTACTAATGATTAGTGCCTCCCTAGCTGAGTCAAACCAACAAACCCACCAAATCACCTTAGTACACCCTCAACTCATCGATCACGACCAACGTGGACCACCAATTCTAGACTCATTCGAAAACGATGAGGCACTCTTTGAATTCATGGGAATAAGGGATATAGTTCCGTGTGGGGATCACAAGGCGGGCTTCAATATCACATTAGACACCCAGGCCTATTATGGGGAGATGATTGAGTCCTTCAGTCACAAAAGAAAAATATCGAGAATAAGCTTGGAGTTATTGAGTGAAAACCACATTGTGGCACTCTCTAACCACAAAATAGTAAAAATAAAGGATGCATCCAATGGTGAAAACCTCTCTGAGGCACCGGAGGATGAAGGATTCAATCTCCCCCCTACCACTCTACATCAAGAAAAATCAGCAGTCCTGGCAGATGAGTGTAATCCTATTAACTTGGGAATAGAGACAGAACCACAAATCACTTACTATGCTCAATCACTTCTGACAGAAGAACAGGAATTGTTGGCGACATTTTTAAGAGAAAGGAAGGTAAAATTTGCATGGACCTATGCTGACATGCCAGGTCTGGATCTTAAAGTGGTGGTTCATCATTTGGTTGTTTACCTTGGAGCAAAGTCGATTAGACAAAAGTTGAGAAAAATGCATCCCTAGATAGCCTTGCTAGTCAAGGTAGAATTACAAAAGCTTTTGGATGTTGGCTTCATATGCCCTATTGAATATGTAGAGTAGGTATCTAATCTTGTACCAGTCTCAAAACTGAATGGGGGCATCCACATCTGCACAAACTTCAGAGACCTCAACAAAGCATGTCCCAAGGATGATTTTCCACTACCTAACATCGATATGATAGTGGACATGACAACTAGACATGAGATGCTATCCTTGATGGATGGTTTCTTAGGGTACAATCAGATAATGATCGCAAAAGAAGACCAACATACGATGACCTTTACATGTCCTTGGGGCACCTACTACTGGAATGTGATGCCATTTGGATTAAAGAATGCAGGAGCTACTTACCAAAGAGCCATTACATTGATCTTCCATGAAATGATCCATATAATAATCAAAGATTATGTGGATGAAATATTGGCTAAATCAAAGAAGAGGCAAGACCACATAGTGACCTTAAGTGCAATTTTTGATAGACTAGAAAAATACAAGGTCAAGCTCAACCCAAAGAGATGTGTCTTTGGGGTACAATTAGGAAAGCTGCTGGGATACATAGTGTCAATGAGAGGGATATAAGTGGATCCTGCAAAGGTAAAAATAATTCTTGATATGGGAGCGCCAAGAACACTAAAGCAACTCAGAGGATTACAAGGTAGACTCCAGTCCATCCGAAGATTCATAGCGCAACTAGTAGACAAACAGATTGCATATTCACATCTGCTGGGGGTAGCATTCAAGTAGGATGACAAATGCGTACAGGCATTCAAAAAAATCAAAGAATATCTACTTACTCCACCTATGTTGATACCACCCATTGTAGGAAAACCATTAGTCCTATACATATCAGCAATAGCAGTAGCTCTGGGTGCTCTTCTAGCTCAACATGATGAAAATGGAACAGAAAGGGCTATCTATTACATTAGCAAAACAATGGTTGGCCATGAGTTAAATTACACGCTCATTGAAAAAGCTTGCCTAGCAGTAGTGTTTGTTTCACATAAATTCCGACACTACATGCTAGCACATAAAATCAAGCTCATTGCCAAAATAGATCCCTTAAAATATCTGCTATCAAAAGCTATGCTCACAGGGAGGATGGCTAAATGGGTAATGATATTGTTAGAGTATGACATTGAGTATGTGGAGTGAAAGGAAATAAAAGGACAAGTAATTGTGGATCAACTGGTAGAAGCTCCCCTATACACAGGCAACCCGCTCATATCAGAGTTTCCAGATGAGTCCCTTTTCAATCTCAGTGCAACCGATCATTGGAAACTATACTTTGATCGCTCCTACACACAACATGGATCAGGAGTCGATGTGTTCTTCATCACCCCCGAGGGGGATTGTATACCAAGATCCTGCAAGTTAGCATTTCCCTGTACCAACAATATTGCAGAGTACGAGGATTTAACCATAGGTCTCAAGATTGCAACATAGTGGTGAATCATGGCATTAAAGGTTTATGGAGACTCACAGCTTATCATCAACCAAGTCAATGGTGAATACCAAACTAAGGATGATAAGCTCACACCATACAAGAAGGTGGTAGAAAGCCTTAAGGAATCATTTATTGATATCACCTTTAAGTAGATACCAAGGGAAAAAAACATAGTAGCTGATGCAATGGCAATGATTGGATCCTTGCTAGATATTCCTCACAATGTCTCAAAACACGAATTCCTGGTAGAGCAACTTCTCGTACCCACTTTCGAGGTACTAGAGTCAGAATATGCTTGCGAAATTGTTGGTCCCTGGGATCTTTGGTACCATTAAATCTACACCTATCTAAGATTAGGAGTCTTCCCGACCGACATTACGCCGAACCTCAAAAGGACCTTTGTCAAGTGATCCTTACATTTTGTAATCCTAGGAGAAACCCTTTTCCGTAGGAGCATTGATGGAACCCTGTTGCATTGCTTAAAACCTGAGGAAGCCCTGACTGCTTTAACTGAGATACACAATGGCACTTTCGGCTCACACTCGAGTGGTATGACCTTGGCCAAGAAGCTACTAAGAATCAGGTACTACTGGCCGACAATGGAAAGAGAGGCACACGACTTTGTCAGAAGGTGTCTACAATGCCAACAACATGGAGACCTCATTCATGCACCAACTCAAGAGTTGCATCTTATCGTAACACCATGGCCATTTTCACAATGGGGGCTTGATCTCATAGGTAAAATCTCACCCACCTCATCCAACGGCCACAAGTTCATTATCACTGCCACCAAATATTTCACAAAGTGGGTTGAAGCAATCCCCATGACCTACATCACTAGAAAGAAGATATCCAAGTTCATCCTGAACTACCTCATTTGCCGATACGGTGTTCCCCAATCCATTATATTAGATAATGAGACACCTTACAAGAATCAGGATGTTCGTGACTTGTGCAAAAAATTCAAAATCCAGCATTGCTTTTCCACCCCATATTACCCACAAGGCAACGGCTAGGCAGAAGCTACCAACAAAACCATTATGAAAATCCTAAAGAAAATAGGCAATGAATCCGGTTGTGACTGGCATCTGCAGTTAAATATTGCCTTATAGGCCTACTGCACCAGCATCCACACGCCAATAGGTGCCACCCCATTTTCCCTGGTGTACAAATCAGAAGCCATCCTCCCTATCGAGATCAAGCTCCCGTCACTAAGGATATCATTGCAAAACCTCATCATAGTTGAGGAATACAGGGTTACAAGATTGAATGAGCTAGAGTTACTAGATGAACGATGCATGGATGCCCTAAATCATCTACAGGTCTACCAAAATTGCCTGAAAACAAGCTACAACAAGAAAATCAGGCAACACACCTTCCAAGTCAGCAAACTTGTGATGACAGAGAACCAAAAGAATGTGCCAAATCTAAAGAGAAAAGGAAAATTTGAGCCCAACTGGTTGGGACCTTTCGTCATCATAGCCAACTATAAATCAAGAGCATATCAATTAGCAACACCAGAAGGTGAGCCTCTGAACAACTCTCATCTCAAAAAGTTTTATGCCTAAGAACTTGCAAGGTATAGAATAGAAAAATACAAAAAAATTAAAAAATATCCTAAAAAAATGGTTACCTTGATGAAAACCTGGAAAATAGGCGTTGGCAACAACAAAAAATGCAAAAAACAGAAAAAATCAGAAAAAGGATTGAAAATAGTAAAGAAAAAAATCATCCTTTAGTGAAAACCATTTCGGTGGCGCTTTGGACAAGTACCTTGGTGAAAACCTGGCAAACAGGTGCCAAGTATAAATAAAGCACTCCCCATCCGCTAGGATCTGCATGACTCACTCGTCCATTCCATCACATTTCATTAATCATCCATCCACCCATCCGCTCGCATCCATACCATAGCTTGAGCTGATGCCCATATCATATTCCACCATAGTACTACTTGGCATATTCCTAGGGTCAGCCTGTCCTGCCTTCACCAAAGTAGTCTATCGCACCATGCTGGAGGCATATCCTTGAAACTAGCATTGGATTGGATTTGTGTATATCTTTTGTGCTCTTCCCAAATTCATCGGAAAAAACCAAAAACATTCAAAAAGTCATCCAAAATCCAAAAACATGTCAAAATATCAGAAAATCTTCAAAAATTCATTATTGAGTCTTGACGGTTTTTCACCTTGTCCAAACTACGTCGTCTTTGAGCTTGAATGTAGTCAAGGTTGATCTTTGATCATCCCCCAAGACATTTAGGTCAGTCCTTTAGGCGTCTCTCGCATTGGCAATCCGTTTGCCCATCTAGTTTACATTTAGGTCAGTCCTTTAAGTGTCCATCGCATTGGCAATCCATTTTCCCATCTAGTTTGCAGTTAGGTCAGTCCTTTAAGCGTCTTTAGCATTGGCAATCCATTTTCCCATCCATCTATCTCATCTTCAAGTCAAGTCTATCGTCAGTTGAACTACATGGTCTCTGCGTATATAACGTAGGCAAGGCTAATCTATGGATTAGCTCCCGAGACCCCTAGGATAGGTCTTTAAGTTAGTCTCTTTGTCATAAATCTTGAAAATACCAAAAACATTTGCAAAACATCTCAAAATACCAAAAATAGCCTCAAAATATCTGAAAAATACAAAATGGTGTATCCATCTCGTTTTCACCTACGTTGGTCATCACTCATAATAAAATCAATCATCGACTTCACCCTTTGGTGAGTCAGTCAGAAGCAAGTCTAGCAGGTTCAAAAGTGAACACCCTAATCATCAGAGTCTTGAAAGTCTAGATCAGCGAGTCAGCAAGTTGGTCAACTTGGAATATCAATAGCTTATCACCCAAATCAGTCCCATCAAAACCCTGATCACAACATGTTCTAGGATGAAGCTTTCCTACGATGGACATAAGCATCAGGTACCCCACATTATTTATTCTTGGCTAGCGATATGAAGAACATTAACTATTTGGTTTTATTTATTTGGTCTTTTATTGACTTATCTTATTTTGTGCTCATTCCAAGGACCTCTCGATGATGCCTAAACAAAACAGGTTTAGAGAAAAAAGAATGGGGCAAAGATCATTGTATCTTTTATTTAATGTGCTTGTGGGATACACTTGTAAAATAACTTAGTCATATGTGCTTTATTTAGTAAGTGGGGATGATGTTTTAGATATCTTGTTGACCACATAGGAAAACTTGCTTTCTTTTGTTTTGGCCCGAGATGTTTAGAATGTTTGAACTATATCTTGAATGAAGTACGTATGCTAAGTGTGAATAAGAATAATCCTATCTATTTGTCAAGTCAAATTCCATCACATTAGGCACAATTCCATCCTGTTCCTTTATACCTTGATGCATCCTACCTATGTGTGTTATCAAACATAAAGTAATTGACCCTTTGAAAATCCCAACTCCTAGCAATACAAATCACCATAATCCTAACTAACTCATTGATTCTAGTTCTTCTATCTTCTTTTCATACTAACATGGTATCATAACAGTAATTGAAACATCGCCAAGGCATACACTCTGCATCTACATGATCATTAGCATATTGCATCATATCATTATCTTAAGTTATGAGGAATAATATAAATTTGTTATTCTAAGAATCTTAAGAAAGAATTACATCATACATAATGATTAGGATCCATTACCATTTGCATCCATTAACACCATCATTACCATACATTACATTCATAGGATCATCATTAAAAATCATGAAAAAATATACAAAAAGAAATACGTCCATTAGAAATATACATCATATCACATGAACATAAGAAATAGGAACATCTAATAGCATCACATCAAATTAGAATGCATCCATAAAAGGTGAATTATCTCATATATATATACTGTTATGATAGAAATTGGATCAAGTGTACATCGAATACATGGTACAATAAGGGAAAATAGTGCAACCCGTGAATCAAAAATGGAACAAACTATCTGTGATCAAGGGCTAACCCTGCTGGTTGTTCCCCTCGCCCTCTCCTACCTGCCTATCACCATGATCCTCTGGAAATCACACCCCTGTCTGTTGGGAGAAGTCTGACACTTTGCCTACTGGGTGGCACCACCTTCCTGTAATGCTATCGATAGTACTCGGCCTCCCTAACAACCTCTTTTTATGCTCGCAAATCAACTGATCAACCTTGGGATGAGGGGGATGTGCTCTCTAGCTGCCATCACTGACCAATCTCTTTATCCCTCTCAGATCGTGCCTGGTCCCTCTCAGCTTCAATTGCAACAACCTACTGCTGTGCCTCATCCCGCTCTGCTGTCAAAACCTGTACCTAGCCCTGCAGCTACTGGATCAACGCATCTCAGTGGTTCGGCTGTGCTGCTGGCTGCTGTTGCGGGCCTACTCGAGGCTAGCCATCCTGTGCTGCTGGATGATGTTGTGCCTAGTCTCTCAAAGGTGTCTACTATGGAGGTGGTCCACCTCCTCCTCTACCCTGTCCTCTGCCAGCTGTCCGACCCCTGGGTCTGTGTTGTAGAACAGCTACGCCCGGAACTGTCAATCTAAGTGGAGGCCTGAACCATGCTCTATAGGCTGGAGTGACCCCCACATCTACCAACCCCTGATCATATGGCCATGATCGATCTACTAGCTATCTGAAGGAAGATATTGCCTCTGTCGATGCAATGGGTTGGCCCCATGCTGTCTCTTTGGTCGTATGGAAAAAGATGGCCATATACTGGTCATCTGGCCTATCCTATACCTCTCTAAACTGTCGAGCAACCCTGTCAAGAAGATACCTCTCAACCATGGTGTGCTCTCGACCCTGCATCCACTTGTCCTATTTGGCATAAAATAGATGATCTACATCATCGTACCATGGGCCAATGCCCATCCAGGGTCTCCAAACGAACTCTCTGATCTCATCGAGAACACACCGCTAGTATGCCAGACCACATGTGCCAGTATGAGTGAAGTGAATCTCTACCTCGCCGTACCACCAAATAACTGGTGTAACATCTAGGCAAAGCATTGGGATCCTCTCCCATGCCCAGATATGTAGTAATGTAACTCTAGCCCCGAGCAAATTGCTATCCAGGTAGGAAAACTCATGAAGATCCCTCTAGAGGGACGCCAGTAATACTGGTCCCCAAGCAAAGAACACCCTATGTTGAACCATCTAATCCCATGCTAGCCCCCATCTTAGACTAAAGTATCGACCCCGACGATCAGGTACCACAAGGCCCGAGATGATAGTAGCAACAATCAATCTATAAATGGGCACACTACCATGGTATCTCTCTAAATCGATCTACCCATCAGAAAAATCAATCTCATCAAGCTCCATAACCCCATAGCAAGCATCTCTGCTGGCATCTGGATCATAGATAACTTTGGTCCCATGAATAGATAATCGAAGGATGCACCATACATCCTCGAGGGTAATAGTGGCTTCGCTGGTAGGAAGATGGAAGGATGAGGTCTCGCTATGCCATCGCTCGACCAAGGCCGTCATCATGCCTAAGTGTGCCCGTATAGGAGGGATGTACACAACATACCAAAGACCAAGGGCACTAAGGTGCTCTTGAACCAACTCATGCATACCCTGCAATCTACTAAGCACTGGCCATCTGTGCTCCTGTGAGTAAAGTACATCAAGTTCCTCCTGCACAAGGGAAGCCATCCCGTCAAGGAAATATATATATATTTTTTGCATCTCACACTAATTTTCGCACCCAAAACAACAAATGCGACGTAGTTTGCAGGTGTGATGCAGTTTGGAAAGGTCCAAATTGCACCGCCACGGTAAAGTTTGCATTTCTCATAGTTTCAAAATGGCCCGCGTGATGCTATTCGCATATGCGGTCCAATTTTTGGCAAACCCTAGTTTCCTAACTATGCCACACGGTAGAATATGCATATGCGGCGGACTTTGACAGACAAAACCCTAATGTCCAAACTAAGATGCGTGATGCACATTGCATATGCGGTCCAATATGGGACTGTGTGGCATCGATAATACATTTTCAGCGGCACTATACAACATCGCGCGACTTACATGACACGTTAATCCTATTTAATGCATGATTAACGAAAAAATTAAAAATTGGATAATGGTACATACCACGGGTCCTGCATCGACTAGCCACTAGTGCACTCGTACTCTCTTCGACACGTGCCTGGGAAGCTGTCATCGTGCCATTTCAATGAAGACTTAGAGCTCAAAGAGTAAAATTTTCCAAAAGCTAAGGTTACAAATGCATTGAAAGTGACCCCTTAAGGTCTATTTAAGCCTCAAAATTAGAGTTTTTTGACCTAATTTGATTGTCTAACTAGGGTTTTGGGCCCGCGATCCTATCTTTGTCCAACTGAGGGCCATTTTGCATCCTTTCTGACATTTTAACGCATTTTTTTGGTATTCCGAGGCATTTATGGCCTGTCAGACACCTTGTCATCTTTTTTTCGCGAGATCATCCAAAAAATCATAATTTTCGTCCGATCTCTCGAGGGGGCATTATACCAGCAATATCCTTTCACTGGGGCAGCAGTGGGGCATTTGAAAAAATAAAGAAATTTTTGAACTTTGATCACAACAGTTTTATTCTTTGAATCAACGCAACAAGTGCATTGCTTCAAAGAGGGGTAAAATGTAGACATGGAAAATGTACAATTTCATTTTGGCACAGTTGATCTTGATTACTAACAACATTTATTCCCAAATCATACTCTCAACATTTCATCATATTATGTCTCTTAATCTAATGAATCATTATTCATTTGATTAGGTCTGTCACCTCCTTTGATTAAATTAATCAATTTAATTTAATTAACCTTATATTTCTGTTTAATTAAATAAATTATTTTATTTAATTAAATTCTCTAAAGTCCTCATATTAAATTAAATAAATTAAAACTTATTTGATTTAATCTAACATATTCCCCTTTAGTTAAATAAATCAAAATCATTTATTTAATTAATCATCTCCTCTCAATTCCGACTTAAATTAATTCATATATTTAAGTCAAAATTGTCAAATCATGTAATTCTTCATTAAATTAATCAAAACTTTGATTAAGTTAATCCCTCTCACTAAAATCCTCTAGAGAATGCAACTTGCACAATAAATCAATTACTTTGATTTATTTAATCCTCTATTTTTTCCTCACATGGCATCAAAAGGGAATATTCCCTCATTTGAATTCAAAAAGGCCAAGTGGACTTGTTCCTTCCAACAAGGCATTTAAAGCCTCTTACAAGTACTTTGTCTTGAGCCAAGTGACATTAACTTCATTTCCCTTCTCCCTTCAACAAGTCATTTCAAAAATTCAAATTCAAACTAATTGCATTTATTAGCACTTTGGCCAAAATGTGCAGAACCATCAACCATTCACATGGTGACAAATGCCATTCAACCATTGGATTAAAAGTTAGTCCCACATTGCTCAAATCTTGATTTCTCTTCCAAATTGAAATCTATAAATTGGAGGCTTCTCTCCTCATTATTCATCCACAATTTCATGCAAAGTTACTCTCTTCACATTAAGGGCTAATTTTTCCCATTTTCACTCAACCATTCATCATTTTCACAATTTGTAGCAAGGTTATGTTCAAATCTCTTTGGAGAGATTTGATCAATCTACAATCTTCACATTTATAACTTAGGAATTGGGAAAAGACCAATTTCAACATTCAATTGACACCAATTCCCCCATGGGATCATAAGTTTATTTTCTTAATTAGGATTTACATGTTTTTGTTATATTGTGTTCTTCATTTCCTAGTTTAAATTATAATAGATGGATTTCATGGGGAATATCTCATGCTTGTTTTCATTTGATCTAACACCTTGATTGTTTGTTGTTTGTTGTGCATTTGCAAGTTTAGGGATTCATAGTATATATATATATACATATACATAGACATATACACATGTATATATGTATATATGTATCTATATACATATACATATACATAGATACATATACATATATACATATACATATGTATATGTCTATGTATATTGCTATACATATGCATATGCATATACATATACATATAAAGAAGTTGGAAGGGACATTGTATTACAAGTGTAACATGTAGTGGTGATGGGATTGAAGTTGCAGAGACCTTTAGCAAACACATTCTAGCATCAATGTGAAGAATAGTTGAAAAGATGGTAGATTGAAAGGGGAGAAAGTTGGCGAGTTGTGTGAGGCACTGGGAGCATTGAATGCATAAGGGATAGTATTTTGTGCAGGATTTCATGGAAGTAATAGGAGGGGATGTGCATTAAACATGGGTGTATAGAAGAATTGGTGGCGACTATAAGATATTAATGTGAGCCAATGGAGTGAAAGGGTGGCTGATTGTATTTTGGTAATGTGGAAAGGCACTCCACTTTGAAAATCATGCCATGCACTAAGTGGAAATCTGATCTTGCATATTTCTATTGCATTGCAAAAACATGAATTTTTGACATGGACTAATCGTGTCATGGCATATGTCAAATTGAATCAAAAATAAAAACTAAAAATGAAAAACTGTCAATTGAACATAGGTGGAAACAAGAAGCATAAATACAAAACACATTGAAAAGAATACATTGCAAATCAAAACAATAAGGTTGCATCTATAGATATCATAAATTTAAAATTTTCAACAATAAGGCTACATTTGTAGATATCATAAATTATAAACTGTCCAAAGCATCAATTGCAAATAAAATCAAAATAAGGCTGCATCTAGCTGTTGTGATAGAGAATTGGTGGTTGGTTTCTTGAGGTATCAATGGCCATGTTATCATCCCCTTCTAGTCGTTGTGGAGTGTTGCTTACATGCCTATAGTTGGATTGGAAAACTGGGTGTAAGTGACATGTGTTGGGGGCGGTGGTGAACACATTTGCACATCTCAACTGGCAGTCTGATTTGGAAATTGAGTGCACTTGAACTCAGATTGGGAGAGGGTTGAATAATTCATTACAGTGGAGAAGTGAGGGATATTGATGTTGAGAATATCCCAAAATACTCCATTAATTTTTTACAAGGGATTAGCAGGGGTCCTTAACCGCCTTTTTCTTTGTAAATCCCTCTATGCCTCCTCATTCTCTTTTTCCTTTTGGTCATGTTCCCTTTGAAGCCTCTCTTGTTCCTTTTTAACATCTCTATCCTTATTTTGTTGTATTTTTTGCTTCTCTTTTTCTTTACTTTGTATCTCCCTCTCTATTTTGGCCCGCTCCTGGGTAAAAGTACAAAGCTATGTCACACTTTCAACCAACTTATCAACATAAGTTAATTTTAGTATTTCTAACTAAAAATATATTTTGGTCAAACATACGATCCTGTAAGATTCATTCTAGCTAGATTAGATATATCCACAAATTTTCCAACTAATTGTTGGATAAATGCATATATAGCACCACTTTGAGGCTAATTTATCAAAAAAATAGATTTATTTGAAAAAATTGATATTTTAACAATTTTTTATCATGAAAATAACATTTAAAAAAAAATATAAAAATACCCTTTTGTAGATCCATAAGTCTAGTTTTCAAATATATATATATTTTAATAATTAAATTATTATTATTGTTTTTCTTTTTCTTTTTTCTAAAATTAGGTTATCAACACAAAATATCAGGTTGATTACCATGACAAGGAAAATTAGTAAAACTAATTAAAAAAATTGAATAAAATATGATGCACTAGATAAAAAAATCTATATCAAAAGGGTATAATTTATTTTCCAGTTTAGATAAATAGATAATATGAAAGTTCACGTATGATGGAAACAACTATATTTTAATACACACACATTTTAATATTTATTTGAAAATATATTATCACAATTGAAAAAGTAAAATCCATGCACTAAAGTTTCAAGTTATAAATACACGGAAAAAAAATTGAAGGAGAAAAAAAAAATTACTATATAAAGGTTGACGTCTCATGTGACTTCATTTTTTAGCATTTTTTCAACAACTAAATTATAGTGTCAATTTATAAAAAAACTATATTCAAATAATTTTTTAATTTTTTTTTTAAAAATACAAGCATAAAATATATACTAAAAAGAAATATTTCATTAATTTACATCATTCCAAAATTCAAAACATATATGTCACTTTTTAGCGATTCAAGTTTAATAGTTGGATTAGTGTTGGTCGTTTCCTTTAAAAAGTGTGACAAAGATTTGTGCTTTTACCCTCTTTCAAATCCCTCGCCACATTTCTTGCTGCCTTTTTCTTCTCATTCTCTTGTCTCTTTCAGGCTTTTATCTCCTCAACCTCTTTCTTCTTTTCCTCTTATTGCATTAATAGACTCATGTAGTCATCTGTCGTTAAGAGATAAGATTGTTTGCTCAACCAAATTCCATTACCACCACCTTTTAATTTTTTTTGATGGACAGTGTGCACATGAAGCTTGAGGAATTTGTTGATTTGTAGAATTGTTTCTGTTTCTTGTGTCTACTCCAACTATGCGACAATGTTCTCCTCCACCTGAACATCCATTTCTTGTGAGTCCTCGATGAAATCTTCATTTCCTCCTAAATCTAAAGTGCCACAAGTAGCATAGTAATGCACAATTTCAGATAGGTTAATTATAGGTGGTGGTGATGGGAAACTATTACAATTCTATTCTTGGACATGAAAATTAATGCCTAGATTCATTGCTCCCTCCACCAACCAAGATGGTTGGCTACATTATGATGGAAGACTTAAACTATCATTCAATTGGTCAACTGGGTTGTCCACCATGGTAGGAGTTTGTTGATCAACCACCATTTGTACAACTGAATCAACATGACTTCTATCAAATGAATTTTGTATATGTTCCTCTACTTGTGATTCTATTGCAGATTGTAATTGTCCATTTGGAAGATTGAACATCAATGTTTGTGCAACATCATCTCTTGAAACAACAACTCCTGAAAGGCTAAGGATGTTTTGCACTACAGAAGCATCCTTGCCTATGCTAACCTCAAATGTGTCACTAGGATGCATGTCATCCATGAGTACAACTGGATTGAGTGGCCATATCCCAGTCCTTCTAAATCCTGCTTTGATATTATCAATAGTCAAAGCTCTTATCAGTGCTTTGCTACCTAATGTTGCACATTCTATCCTCCTCAGTACAAGGTTTGGAAACCTTGCCAACCATGTTGCACATTATGATTTGAGGTATGATTTGAAAGGTGCAAATACACTCACATACAACAACCATAGTTTGTGTGAGGTGTGTGCCGGTAATGTTAGTAAATCTATACCCAAATCTCTTTCTTGTTGGATGGTTGTGAGAACAACATGGCTTCCATGCCCATCAAAAATCAACAACTACTTGTTGGTGGGTGACACACCACCTGAAATTGACCACACAAAGTGGAACAACCACTGCATAAATAACTCCTCTATCATCCATGCATGGTGCTAAGATGCCATGAAAGTCGCTGGTTCGTAGTCTACAATGTAATTTTGTAAGTTTTGTTTCCCCTTAAACAAGTAAAAGCCTAGAATGCTCTGCCTGACAACATCAACACAACATAGAATGGTTATCCATTCATGAACCTTTGGAATAATGTATGACACATTCCTACTACCTTTTCTGGCCAACACCTTTATGGACCCATTTCTGCCTGCCTGGATACCGATTTCATCGCAATTCCAAATGCTATGAGAACTATATGGATGTGCTTCATATATTGCAGACAATGTCTTGTAGAAATTTTCTATAATAGCAGGTCTAAGGTTCAATGCCCTATCTTTTTCCAGGCCTTTAGCAGTATGCAACGTAATTTTTGGATGTTGGTTCTTGAAACCTATCCACCAAGACTTCCCTGGGAACCCATTCTTGAAAGGGTTTAGCCTATTTTCATAAATTTGGGAAACCTCTACCTTAAGATTGACTATCTTAAGGCCATGGCCAATCGCAACCATTTCCTTACACCATTCAACAATCAGATGTTCTTCCTCTTCAGTGAGGACTGTTGGTGAACCTTTCTTGGACATTTTCGTTAGTCTGCCTAGCCATTTGGAGAGCGTGGTTGTTGGGATTTTCCACTTTTTTGAAGCTCCCCTTATTTACATGCCGTTTTCCTCTACATCATAGAGTGCCATTTTAATGTCCTTTGATGACTACAACTATTGTTTTATTATTACCTTCTACAGTCTTCGAGGTGTAGGAACCTGATTCTACGATATTCGAGGTGTAGAATTCTCCACTACTGGTGCAACACGATATGCTTCTAGGGGAAATTTAGCCCCTTGTTTGTGGGAGGGCAACCATGTTGTGGTTATTTTTTTTTATAGTACGAGTCACCATTCCATTACCCATAGTCACCTACACAGAATAAATACAATCAAAACCATGAAGGGAAAAAATATATATTAAGTTTTTCTGACAATAATAGGAAGGCATTTTCTTTATGTATGAAGACAATGATGCTTGAACAAAAGATTAATTATATTGTGTGTGTGTTTTCTTTTTAGTTTTGATTAGAGGTAAAAAAAAGGGTTTTGAAGGGGCCCAAAACCCTTTACAAAAAAGAGCAATTGAAACAAAAGATACAAGCGACTAGAACATATCAACCCAACTACAACATATCATCAACAAAAAGTCATCAATAAAGGAGGAACCCAACCAAAAACATTAAATATTTTTTAGAATATCAGCAACCTCCACATCACATGCCACATTCTTCAGGTCCTCATCCTCAACATCAGACAAATCTTTAACAGGAGCTCCTAACTGAGCTTTGCTCTTGTTACAAGTCCTAGCCCTAGGCCCACCCAATTTAACCTCACTAAACAAAACATTACCCTTCTCACCACCCTTATCTCAAAGCACCTCCCCTTCCATCAACTTGCCATCAACACCAATATCATCAGCCTCCATGCAAATTTTGACATTACCAACAGGAGAAGTAATACCAACAGATTCAAAATTGAACCCAGATTTAGTCCCCTCCCCACCTTTATCCATATTAGCATATAACCTCTCAATGTGAGTTTCCAAAGTGAGGAATCTTCCTTCAAGATTCTTCTTCATCAAAAGCGTTTCATCTACCATAATTTTCAAAGAATTTATCATATCATCAATCTGATTTTGAATTGGGGATTCATCGGCCTTGATCATCAGACCACACACTTTCACATTTGTCATATTGAGTTCATGGAAAATCCATTTAAAAAGCTTATAAAAATAATGGAACCCTCTTTGGTAGCTCCCAATGTTGATGGTGTTTTCTACAGAACAACAACTCAGACAGAATATGATATCCTATCTCTCTTGAAGGGTAAATCTCTATGGGAAAATAGATAAACCCAAGGTCTCTAATGTCAGGTCTTGAAAATGCAGTGAAACAACTCATAGATAATGTGAAAATGCTGGTAATCACAAAGGGACCTTACTACAAGCAAATACTGGATTTTGAATTTATCAGATCTAAACAATGAATTGATACTTGAGTCCTTGAATTGAACCCATATAATAAAGAAATAGCAAAAGATGAAGGTTTCAAAGATAATTCTAAGACTACTTCTAACTCTAAGATTGATAATGCCAAAAGATAAAATGCTCAAAATGGACCGATCTCTCATTAACTACTTTCTGTTTTAATCCAAATAAATCTACAATTTCACAGAAATAGTGCAATCTTCTGAGGTATTTAAAGATTTTCAAATCACAAACATTCATTCAAGAAATCCTGAACAAATCCTTATAATTGAACTAAGCACAATTTTAAGTCCAGGCTAACTTTGCAAAGCAACTAACAATCAACTAACTGCAAAAAGTATGGACTAGAGATTGCTGCGAACATTCCAAGCATAAAACCCTAAACATTACCAAACCATTTAACTATGAACTTACAAGAAATTTTAAAGATAGAACAACAAGAACCATGCCAAATGAAGCTCCACAAGACATATACCAAATCACAATATCCTTTCTTATATTAAGTCATCCAAAATGGCAACAATTCTAGTTGTCTGTTACAACACTTGCTTGAAAATAAACCCTAATTCGCTCAAATATGAAATCTCTATTCTACTTCTCTATGCGTATCATGTGTCACCTATCTATATCTCTCAAATGAGGCAACATGCCTATTTTATAGAGAATCCCTAAGATAGGTCGGCCCAAAAATAAGAATCTACAATAAAACATGACCTACAAGAGGTCGGCCTCAAAAGATATTTGAATAATGAAATGTGCAATTAGCACCAATTTCATCCAAGTCGACCTAAGTATAAAAGGGTCGGCCCAATGCATGTGAGTAATGGGAAGCACAAATCTCAAGGTAGCCCTATATAACTACTTCCCATCCTTGTCCTTAGCTCGATCTTCTTCACCATGCATGGCCAACAATGACCTATCCATCTCAGCAACAGGTGGCACAGAAAAAACCCTAACTCTTCTTTCAAGAGACTTAATATCATCCCTTGCCTGCCTCATTGTACCATCCCAATCAGTTCTATTAGTTAAGTATCTGTTGATGAATGCAATATAGGTTGCAACATCATCTAGCTGATGCTCAGTGACTGGTCCCTCACCAATTAGAGAATAAACATCTCTCCACCATTTCCTAAGTTGCTCCAGATTAAGATGTTTCAGAGCAAACTTCTTCCTTCCTATCATAATTTCAAAGAATGAGATACACTTATCATGAATATCAGTCAAAGTGTCCTCAACCTACTTTCCTTGTCTGTGAATCCTTTTGAAGGCTTTCTACCTCATCTGCAATATCTCAAACCATTCCCAAGGTTTAGAAACCCTTGGGAAAGGAAGAATCCCACTTTTTACCAGCTTATCTTCAATAAACTCCACGATCATTCTGGTTTTCTGTAGTAAAAGATCAGTATCCTCCTTGTCTTGAGCCAGCAGAGTCTTCAATCAGTCCATTGATCTGATGGAATCCCCTCTGGTTGACAAGATATATTTAATGGCAGCAAATCCTTTAGTTTGAACCCCTTGCAACCAAGCAAGCATGGCAAGTGTGGTGCCTTTCATCTTTTCAAGCTCGAAGATTGTTTCTTGAGGTAAGAAACCTGCAGCAGAGGAAGAAGAGCCAATGGACTGCAAGGGTTTCATAAACTCATGCAAGTACTTCTTTAATTTCTCATTCTCTTTCTTTAACTCATGCCTGGTTTGTACAACCTTCTTCAATATTCCCACAATTATAGCACTGGAGCCCTCATACTCCTCAATGTCCTGTTCCATAGATGCATGCCCTAAGTCAATAGTTTGCACATGATAATCCTTGGCAGTTACATTATCTCTATCCTTATCCAGAGCAGGGGTAGCAATGTGAGCCACTCTATTGCTTGACCCATCTCTCTCAATATGGGACACGACCCTAGCCTTCTTAATAATCTTTCCTTTTTCAATATTGGCCATTAAGTCATCCCAATTAGGAGGAGCATCTTCCACTATTACTAGTTTACTTTTCAATTATGTATTCAGTCAACTTGGAATAGTAGACTCAGTTGGCACTGCATCTTGCTTATCTTGCTCTTGTTGGTCATTTTGGGCATCCTTCTCAACACTTGGCATATTAGGGATATCCAAGATTGGATTCTCCTTGTCTTGCAACTATTCCTCCACAACAACCTACACCGGTGAAGGGATCTTTACTGGCATCTCCTCCTACTGAGGAGATTTACTCAATTTCTCTTTCGTAGGAAAATCTACATAGGCCACCAAAGGGGACTGGATTACCTTGTCAATTTCTCCCTCTGCACTGTAGAGGTCTCCTTCCTAAAATTCCTTTTCTCCCAAGTCCTTAGGATCTTCATCCTTCCTTGGTTCTTCGTGTACACTACCAGTATCCTGAGGAATGGAGATACTTTCCTATTCAGCAATGGGAGCAGTCACAGGAACATCCTCCTTCATAGTAGCATCCTTTGGGGAAGGAGTCCTTGACCTCCTCATGTATTCTTGTGTTCTTTCCCCCGAACTCTCTACTTCTACCACTGGTGGTTCAACCTCCTCATCAACTTTAGGAGCCTCCTCCTTTTTTTTGCGACAACTTCACAAACCTTCTTCTTTCAATGGAGGGGTAACATTTACCTCTTCTCTCTATTCTTTGTCTATTTCAACCTCTTTCCTTGAGACATGTCTCCTTTTCTTGGCAATTGGTTTCCTTTGTTTACCCACTTCTGCTGCCTTCTCAGCTTGAACATCCCTAACCTAAATTTTGAAAGGAGAATCCACCTTTGCCTTACCTTTAGGATCCTGTTCATGTGATTCCTCAGAAGCATAATGGGACTCCAAGTCTCCCATTAGTTCATAAGTAAATTGGAAACCCTCACTCTCCAATTCCAACATTTTGTGTTTCAACCACATTTTGGTGTACTTGATCACTAGAGTCATGATTTGATCCAATTATGTTTTCTCTTCTTCTAACCAGTCAATCTCTCCAACTGGCTTGTCTTTCACCACCTCAAATACATGAACCTAAATTAAATTTCCATCCTCTTCCACCTGCTTAGGGATGGCCTTCACATTGTATAACCTTACCAAGTCCACTAGCAACCTAGAAAATTTCTTCTTCCTTACCTCAAATTCATCATCAAGGTTGACCCAATAATCCTCAATATTAACCTTATGACTGTACTCCCTACTGCCCTTCCTCTGTGCCTCACCAGTGATGTCAAACCTTGCTCTCTTGGAATGGAAAGAGAGACCAAAAGTACTCATCTCCTCCTCAGAATCATGATCAGACTAGATAGAAGGACAAACCTCACCCATTCCTATCTTCAAGGGAAAATAATTCCCAAAACCTATTTTATGCTTATCTCCCTTCACAACTATGTCAAAGTCACAAATCTGCCTAGTGACCTCCAACAATATAATATGATCAGCAGGATACCTCAGGAGTCTATAGGGAGCCCTTTGACAAACATCAATCCTAATGTAAGAGAAGGTGGGAAACTGGATTAACCATGCCCCATATCTCTTTATCAGTTATTTAGTTTTATCAGAAATTCTCACATGCTCTCCACCTTGAAGCAATCTCTTGATATACATTGTGAAAGCATCATTTTCCCTTCTATAGCTTCCTCCAGTTAGGTGTAGCTATGGATATACCTCATATATTGCATCTTGCCCAAATGTACCTCTAGTGCTCAATCCCTTATATGGATGAAATCTTGTCAGTGCATACACTAAGTAGGAGGTCATGGTGAAAGTTTTAGTTTGTAAGACATTGCACAACTGCTCATGGATGATTGCACTTATGGCACTTGCCCAATGATAATCAATACCCTGCTCCATCCAAGCAATAACATTAAACATCCAAATTTCAAATACCCCTGCACTCTTGAATCCTACCAGTCTACTAAGAAGAGTGATAACATTGTAATACTCCCTCTTGAACTTGAGCTTGAATAGCTTCTTTGGAAATTTGGAGAAATGAGACTTGGGCTTCTCCAACCAAGAGTTGATTACCTATTGGGAATTGACCACATTTTCCTCATAGTATTTCCTTGCTGTATCTATGTCAAAACCCACCACATGTGACCTGTCAGGCATATCAAAAGTCCTTGCAATGGACACAAGACTAAAACCTGCCACAATCCTTCCTTGAGGACCAATTATCCTTTGTGTCCCTCTATCATAATTCCTGGCACACTCAAGTACCAATTCATAGCACTGCACCATGGAGGGAAAACCTGCTACATGCGCCAACCCGGATTCCACAGTTCTCCTAGCCAACAAAGGAAGATTCGGTGTCGCCAATTCCGCTTTAAACTCTTCATAATCCCACATACCCACATTGGTATCGGTGATTCCTAACCAGATAGAAGACAACTTGCTTTCATGAATCTTTCTTTTTATATCCAACTTTACCTTCTCTACATCAGAGACATCAGAAGTCTCTGCACTTGGATCTGTTGCCTTCCCTTTGCCTCGACCAACAACATCTTGTCCTGATCATGCCTACAAACAAATAAAAATGACTAAAATGAGGTCCAAGAGAAGCAACAAATGTTAGAGAACCATATCACCAAAGTCCGGGATTTAGCCCAGCTTGCGGATTCTAGAGTGGAGAGGAATTCATGGGAAATCCGGACCAGGCGGAATCCAGTGATACAAACATATAAACCCCCAGAATATCATCTATATCCATCAATGCAATAAAGGAATAAACTTAGCATAAGTTCATTTGATCATTTAAACATACTACCAATAAGTAAACCTCTCGCATAATCCTCAAATTCATCATTACTCAAAACTTCAGAAGAATCTGACCAGGGCAGATTTTAGCGAAAACAACAATAGTTGTAATCAACTCGGGAAAAAGGATGAGACATAGAACATCCGGGAAAATTTGGTGGAAGCGGATTCTAGCGGGAATAAGATAAATCACCATAAAGCATGAATCCGATAGAACGACCCGGTCATGGATGCCGAGAAAATTCGGAGGAGGCGGATTTTCGTGAGGCAGACAAAAAAATCCGATTAAAGTGGCAAGAAAGAAGGAACAGGAAAGCTGGGGAAATCTAGACCAGGAGGAATTCCACAGAGACATCGAAAACCTGAACTCAACCACATTCTCTCATTTCTCCAAAACGAATCAAACGACCATGGACCTAGGGTTTGCACCATGACAATGACCTAACCATGGACCCCAACGAATCAAATATGACTTGAAAACCCTCCTCTCAACAATTCGAGAGGGATTGGCATTGCCCTAGGTCAAGGACCCTAAAATCTCCGCCGTGGGAGCACGAAAAAAACTAGGCACGACTTCCCAACGAATGAGATGGGAGGTTTAAGACGAAAGGCAAGCAAGCCCCAAGAAGAGTAGTGAAATGCCAGACCAAAATAAATATTCACTGACCAGCCTGATGGACTGGTAGAAAATTGAAAACCCTAAATGCCTGGACATGGCACACACACCCAAGAAACAATGAAGCAAAGCAATTGACGACCAATAGAGGAAATGAGCATGTCCACATACCATGAGAGTAAAAGGACTGGAACCGACGATGCCAACAATCAACCCACAAACACGAGCAGGATACGAGCAACACTCATGAAATTCAAATGCAACACTCCAAAATGGCCTTGAAATGCACGATCTAGCAATACATCTCAAGCTCCAGCACTCAAACTCAAATAACAAGTGAACAAATAAATTCAAATGACCAATTAATCCCCAAGATTCAATTTATCAATGCCCCAAAAGGGTCGTGCAATTGCCATTAATGCAACCGATAAGATAGCCAAGACCAAAACCCAGAGATCTGTCACAACCATGGACTTCGAAGAAATCCGGACATGATGGATTTCCCCAGATTTGGGTCAAAGAAAATCGAGAAAATCCGACCAGGGTGGATTTTCCCGAAAACGGTGAAAAGTCCAAAATTTACTTAGATCTTAAGATTTTTCAATAGAAATCACAAATGCGCCACTCCAACTTGGCAAGATTAACATTAAAGCACGGGTCCAAGCAAGAAAAACCCCCAAAAAAAGAAAGGCCAAGACACCCAAGACCAAAAAAAATGAGGGTCCCTACTTTCAGTGGGGTGTGTGTGCAAAAACTGCACAACAAATGACGACTCCGCTAGGGAAATGCTCCAGAGCATTTCAAGAACAAACTAGAATCAAGAACCCAGAATCTCTAGTTTCAATCCTCTGATCAGGCACCTATGAACAAATTTCTAGAAACCACAAGCAGGAAGACCTTTCCTATACCAGGGTCGAAGTGTGTGTATTATGCATTCATTTTCCATCTTGTAAGTGCAATGGGAACCAGGGAAAATTTGACCAAGCTACATAAAAGTTCTGACTTCAAAAGAAACCTAGATAGAGCCTCGCTGCTAGTCAGGCGTCCATAGCCTCAGTGAGGTTATCATTGTGGCCCTCCCAAGCATAGGTCTACTGCCAGTCAGGCATCTATAGCCCCGATAGGGATACCAGGATACCCCTGATAAGGTAAAGATTATTTAGATTTTCAACGTTTCCCTTTTCTCTTTCTTTTATAGAAATTTTCTCTTTCACCTTTGTAAGTAATGAAAGTCACACTCAGGGATGAGGAACATAGTGGCACTGAAGCAGAATATAAGATTTTTCACTAGGCCAAATTACCCAAGAACCCTATGCAACTCCAAATTTTTTAATTTTAGTGTGAATAATGTGAGACCCGAATATATTCCAAAGTGTATCCAGAACAAATGATTCTAATTCCAAGTACAAGGGACATCAAATAGAAGACTTCTATCACTTGAATCTGAAAAATTGATTAGAGTTTATAGAATAAATTCTCAAAACAATCCCAAGCAAATAGCCCATTGTATAGACACAACAACCCTAAGAAAACAGAAAACCAAAATGGGAAGCAAAACAAACCAAAGCAAACCTAAACAACCAACAGAAAACAAACCTACTCTAAGCTATGTACAGGATGAACTGTAAACAATTCGAGGCTGAAAATAATGCTTCAGATACTGCCCATTGACAGACAGTGGGATATCCTCACCAGTGAGGGTTTTCAAGCGAAAAAACATTCTCCCAAAATTTCTGAAATCTAGTAAGGACCAAGCCAAAGTTTATCAAATTTACCGTGCTCTCTCTACGGTCATCAGCTTTATCCCAGTAGAGAACTAAGTCAGAAATTCTAAAGGCCTTCACCTTAGCTCTCCTATCAAACCATCTTTTCACCACACCCTGATGTTTAGCAAATTTTTCTAGGGCTTCATCTCTTTTCTTTTCTAGGTCTAACAACTCAGCCAAATGGGCCTCACGCTTATCTTCCTCATTGTAGTATTCGTTGATAAATTGCAGGGTAGGGATTTTCAATTGGATAGGAAACACGGGTTCCAAACCATACACCAAGTGATAAGGAGAGGTTCCTATGGATGCCTTTTGTCTAGTACGGTCAACCTAGAGAGAAAAGCGAAGCTGGGTGTGCCAATCCTTAGGATTTTGTTCTAACAACTTACGAATAACTGTCAGTAGGTTTTTATTGGAAGACTCGACTAGGCCATTACCCTGAGGGTAATAATTGGATGAAAATTTAATAACAATCCCATGATCAAACACCCAATTAGAAAAATTCAGAGATGCAAATGCAGGACCATTATCACAAACCAGAGATAGTGGACAACCAAAACGATTGATAATTCCCAACTCAAGAAAATTGATTACCATATCTAAAGTACATTGTTTCCAAGCAAGAGCCTTTGTCCATCTAGTAAAATAATCAGTTATGGTAAGAATATACCTGTGACCCGCAGAAGATGGAGGATTAATTGGACCTATGAAGTCCATACCCCACTAAGCAAACGATTTTACCTCTATGACTAGCTGAAGTGGAAGAGCTGCATGTTTTTCCTTGCTTGCTGTAGTTTGACATCTGTGGAAAGTTCTCACATGTTGGTGTGCATATTTGAACAAAGTAGGCCAGTAATAGCCTACCCTCAAGATTTGGTTTACAGTGGATGATGTAGAACCATGGCCTGTGCCATATTTCTCATGAAACTCAGTCATTACTCCGACAACTTCCTCCTTTCCCAAATATCTTAAGTATACACCCTCATGATTTCTTTTATACAAGATATCTCTTTTCATCAAGAAACTTCCACTCTTCAGGCACAAAGCCCGCCTCTGAACTGTATTAAGGTGATCAGGACATTGCTGATTCAATAGATAAAAATAATTTCATCATACCAATTTCCTGGAGATACTTCTTGAAGAAAATAGTGTTGAGTTGTGAGATCAGGACCTGTTTCAACCATTGTTTTTGTAAGCCCTTGTCCTCTCATTGATTTCATGGGTTGGATTTCCATATCATATTCCTGTAACATGCTCACCCATTTGGCTCTTCGTTCTCCTAACTCATTTTGCATTAACAACAACTTTACTGCAGGGTTAGGTACTATGGCAAACTTTATTCCTCAAAATATAATGCCTGAACTTTTTCACTGCTCTGACCAAAGCATAGGCCTACTTTTCTACATTATGATATCTTAATTCTGCATCCTTCAAAGGAGCACTCATGAAGGCTATAGGATGTTCACCGCCTTGATCAAACTTTTGAGTTAACATTGTAGCACAAGAGTGATCAAAAGTGAATGAATATATGTAAAAAGGTTTAGCATAATCAGGACTCACCAATACTAGAGCCTCAACAATAGCTTTCTTGATTTCTACAAATGCTTCCTTAGCTTCTGCATTCCACTCTATTTTTCCTTCTTGTTTCAACATAGCATTTAATGGCTTGACTATCTCTGCAAATCTAGTGATAGATTTTCTTACAAAGTTAATTTCACCAAAAAATGACTTCATCTCTTTCTTACTCGCAGGAGGCTGAATTTTCAAGATAGCTTGTATTCGCTCAGGATCAATAGCAATACCCTATTCTGAGATAATATATCCCAACAAATTTCCTTTTGTGACTCCAAAAATATACTTCCTTGGATTAAGTGAAATACCAAACTCTTTGCATCTTTGGAACACTTTGCATAAATCTGTTATATGATCTCCCTGTTTCTTGGAAAAAACTGTCAAATCATCCATGTAAATAATGATGCACTTACCAATTATTTCCTTAAAAGAAATGTTCATAGCTCTTTGGAATGTAGCTCCAACATTGATCAATCCAAATGGCATCCTTCTGTAAGAGAAAGTTCCCCATTTTGTAGTGAAGGTAGTTTTGTGTCTATCCTCATACTGTACCATAACTTGGTTGTATCTAGAGTACCCATCCAAAAAGGACATCATTTGAGATCCATTAAGAATCTGAAGCATCTCATCCAGTGAAGGAACTGGATAATTATCCTTTTCTGATGCTCTATTTAGATTCCTAAAATCTACACATAATCTGATTTCTCCATTCTTTTTCCTTACTGGAACCAAATTCGCAACCCAAGTAGAGTGTCTTACCAGAAATATAATACGTGCTGAAAGCAATTTCTGCACCTCCTTTTGAATAATGGGTTCTAATAGAGCATTGATTGGCCTCTGTCTCTACCTAAATGGTTTGACATCTGAATTCAAAGGGATGGTGTGTGTAATGATTGAGGTATCATATGTTTTCAAATCTTCATAACTCCAAGCTATTACATCATGATGTGCATGTAAAGTATCAATAATCCCTTTTCTTTCTTTTGGAGTACATACCTTGCCAATAAAAACATGCTTCATGTCATCTGGTGTCCCCATATTATATGTTTCACATTGACTACTGAGCGACTCCCTTTTAGCTTGTTGCTCCTGATCTCTTATCTTATCCAAATCAAAAATTCATTCAAGTTGTACCATACCTCTTGGAATAGTATTAGTCTTCAGATTAATGATTCCTCCAAAGTCAATTTATGCTTCTTGGGGCTCTATCTCATCAATGACTCCGGAAGCGAACACATCAAAACTTGTAATAAAGTCCAAAATATGCACTGAAGGTACTGGAGTGAGTGAGCTCAACTGTAAATTTCTTCAACCCTGAAAGTGATAAAGGCTACAAGGTGCTAGCAGCTTGTGCTAACGAATCTGCAATTTGATTCTTATTTCAAGAAATCAACTGGATATTGAAAGCATCAAACCCCTCAATAAGATCTCGCACTCTATGCATGTAATTGGTCATTCTCCTATCATGACATGAATATTGTTTCCTTGTTTGATTACTAATTCAAAATCTCTGAAAAACTTGTAACATTTTAACCTTCTTCCTCGATGCCATTAAAAAGCCATGGATCAAAGCTTCATATTCAGGAACATTATTGGTGCATTGGAACTAGAGTCTGTGAGTAGTGAAGTAATTCTTACCTTTAGGAATGATTAATTCGAATCCTGCTCCAACACCCTGCTTAGATTTAGATCCATCGAATCTTAATGTCCAACAACCATCAGGTTCTCTTGGTTTTAGTTTATCTTTCTCTTTGTTGGGAATGGGGGGCTTCTCAGGAGGCATTGGATCCTTACCCTTATCATTATTTGATTCTTCCTACATACTAAGTCCAACGGTTGGAATTGGATCAATGCACTTCTATATCTGTTGGATAGCAGTTTGACATAAGTCACATTCCAGCTTAGAATGAGAGGCATCATGGACTCTACACCAATTGGGAAGCAATAGTTCTTCAAAGGTCATACTTCCTTTCAACTATATTTGATCTTCCATACATTTGTGGATGAACTCCTGAAAGTTATCCAACAGACTAAGTTGTCTGTCCTCACGGTCATCCATCTCATCCCCTTGCTCAATTAGTATTCCAGAACTACTGTTCTATGGGATGTATCCATCTAAAGAATCCTATAGCATGAAAACCTCTTCATATTTTCTGACTGATGCAGCTAACACATAGTTTCCCATGCTAACCTCGGATACCAACACCTCATTCGAAACATTTTGATATTCAGTGATACACACTTCATTCGAGGATCTCTTTCAATCCGGATCTGATTTGAAAATCCTTTCCATGGTAACCACATGTGAGAATAATCTGTAGATGTATACCCATTCAATGCCTTAGTGAAGTCCCTGCCTAAAATCAGACCATAAGTATCAGGAATGTCAGTAACTTGGATATTGATCACTTGCTGCACCCTAGGATCTGATGCAAGCTGCGTAGGGATCATATTCAACTCTCCAACTACACTTACCTCCGTTTTTTCCAATTGAGTAACATTATTTTGAGAAGCTATAGGGGTAATACCTAATGCTTTGCAAACAACAAAATACATAACATTCGTAGAGGCTCCTGAGTCTAGAAGACAATTATGCAAATTCTTTCCAAAGATACAAACAAAAATTAGGAAAAGAGGGGTTTCTGTGTTGCCTTGAAATAAACTCAAATGAGTGTCAGCTTGTGCAACCTAAACCTTATCTGTATCTCTCCCTTTATCTACAGATGAAACCTGACTTCTAGGTACTTGGGAATTAGAAGACCTAGTAGCAGTTTCATTGGCAGTTATCCCCTGGGGCATTATATTTGAACTAAATGACCCAAAAACAATGTCCCTAATAGCAGGAACTCTTAATAACTCAAAAGTAGAAAGACTTACCTTTACTTTCTTGAATTCCTCAGTCACATATTTGCCTAATTACTCCATATTCAGGTTAGCATGGGCTTCCTTGTAGCCACTAGCCTGCCTATCCTTGGACATTTCAGCATTGTTGCCTTTTGAAAAGTATTGTGTGGGTATATGAGGATAAGGTGGGTTATTACTAGCTTGTGGATCCGAGGGAGTATTAAAATTGTTAGGAGGGATAGAAGTAGTGAAAGGACCTTTAGCCTGTCGACCCCTGTTAGGTCTATTTCTTAAATCATATTTCTTTGCTGGTTGTTGAAACATCTGACCTGCTTCAATACTAGCTTCCTCCTCATCCAAGGGGCCATTATCATTCTCATTTTACTCACTAAACAACTAGGAAATCTCATCTTCATTTAGCACTTGCTTTACCTTATCCTCTTAGTCACTGGATTCTTCTTCGGGTTCATTTTCTTCACCTTTGGGGAATGGGGCATGGTTGAGCACCAGCAATGGGGAATCATAGGGATTTGAGGGCACAATTTCCTAACCAGTGGAATTATTCTCCACTTCATACTGAAAAATAGAAGCCGCAGTTTGAAATTTGGTACAGTCTAACTCAGAGTGTTGACTTGTCTTATGGAGTCTACACCAACCAGACAAAGTTGCTTCTGCTAAGTATACACCATTTGGAGGCTTCTCCTGAGTAGAAGGTTGATCTAATGGGGTAGGAATCCCTCCATTGTTAGGTCCAGTATTCCATGACCTATTCTGCCTAGGTGGTTTCCCTCTGTCAAATCCCTGTTCTCCTTGTTGATTCCTATCAAAATTCTGACCAGAATCTTGTCTCTTATCAAAATTTTGACTAGAACCTTGTCTCTTATTGAAATTTTGACCAGAACCTTGTCCTTTGTCATAGTTTTGATGATTTCTGTCAAAATACTGCCCTCTTTCAAATTTTTTGTTCTTCTTGCCATAATTAGATTGCATATTCTTCTGAGAAACTTGAAGCTAGCTATTTTGATTTCTCAAATAAGTTACCTCTGTATTCAATGTTTTTACTTGTTCAGATAGCTCATCCAATCTTTCCTTATCTAAACTGTTAGGTGGTCCTAGATTGACACTACCAGAAGGATATCTAGGTATGCCTCTAGAACCAACAACTTGATTCAAAACTTTTGAATTCTGCAAATATGTACGAAAACCATCTTATTGTTGATGAAGGGGTTGATTAGCTCTTTGTTGAGGATAAGAGGTCATAGGTTGAGCTTGATTTAAAGGTGGAACTAGATGAGGAACCAAAGGAAATGAAGGTACAAGATTCATTATTGGAGCATGACTGGTCAAAGCCTGGTTAAGGGCTTGAATTTTTCCAGGGTGAGCAGTAGGTCCTAGGGATGGTAACGGTCTTGATAAGTGTTGCCTCAAGTCTATGCTGACCTTCACAGCCTCTGTATATGCAGTGAGAAAAGTATTCAAAGGTCTTGTCCTTTGTTTAAGGTGGCTGTGAGGCTATCTAAGGCTTGAAGGTAAACTTCTAAAGTAGTATTTTCATTTCCAGCATAAGGTTCCTGGAGTCTGGTGTATGCTCGATGGAACATATTATTGAATGATCCTATGGGCTCATTAATATCTCTTTTAACTCCAGTAAATTGTAGATATAGCTCATTAGCACTGATGGGAATCTTGAACTTTTGCAGAAATGTAGTTTCTAATTTAGTCCAATTATGGATGGAAGCAACAGGTACGTGATTTTACCAATAAAAGGCCTCTTCTCCTAGGGAATAAGGGAAAATACTGCACACAACATCCTCATGGTTAATTCCTCTATTCCTCAGACAGGTGGGAAAAATCCTAATATGCTCTTCTGTTGTTCTGTTGGGGTCATGAGTATGGAACTTAGAGCAAAAATGCTCAGGGTTCTTGGGCATGACATTGTAATTATTAAAGATCAATGGGGATGGATTATTAGAAAGGAAAGCCATTGGTGGGGGTGGAGGTGGTAATGGCTGATTGATGACTCATTGTGGCTACGGGATAAGAATTCCCTCAGAGTCAGATGAGGATGAAGATGATGGAGATGATGGAAGTGGGTGGGCGGATGATGATTCTTCCCCTCCTTTGGTCCTTCTTGACCTAGTAGGGGCTTGTAATTCTTGAAATTATTCTCCTCCTAGAGTAAATCTAGTTCTTCTTCTAAGCCTCTCAGGAGATATGGCATTTAGGAAATGCAACAACTTGCTTATTCAAGGCCCTCCTTCTAGCACCAATCTATTGATGGTGTTTTTTGCACAAAAACAACTCAGAAAGAATATGATATCCTATCTCTCTTGAAGGGTAAATCTCTATGGGAAAAGAGATAACCCCAAGGTCTCTAATGTCAGGTCTTAACAATGGAGTGAAACAACTCAGAGATAATGTGAAAATGCTGGTAATCACAAAGGGACCTTACTACAAGCAAATACTAGATTTTGAATTTATCAGATCTAAACAATGAATTGATACTTGAGTCCTTTAATTGAACCAAGATAATAAAGAAATAGCAAAAGATGAAGGTTTCAAAGATAATTCTAAGACTACTTCTAACTCTAAGATTGATAATGCCAAAAGATAAAATGCTCAAAATGGACCGATCTCTCATAAACTACTTTTTGTTTTAATCCAGATAAATCTGCAATTTCATAGAAATAGTGCAATCTTCTGAGGTATTTAAAGATTTTCAAATAAAAAACATTCATTCAAGCAATACTGAACAAATCCTTATAATTGAACTAAGCACAATTTTAAGTCTAGGCTAACTTTGCAAAGTAGCTAACAATCAACTAACTGCAAAAAGTATGGACTAGAGATTGCTGCGAACATTCCAAGCATAAAACCCTAAACATTACCAAACCATTTAACTA
Source organism: Sequoiadendron giganteum (assembly GCA_007115665.2). NCBI lineage: Eukaryota > Viridiplantae > Streptophyta > Pinopsida > Cupressales > Cupressaceae > Sequoiadendron > Sequoiadendron giganteum. Next base: position 299,651,898 of record CM021101.1, read on the forward strand.
TGAACTTATAAGAAATTTTAAAGATAGAACAACAAGAACCATGCCAAATTAAGCTCCACAAGACAGATACCAAATCACAATAACCTTTCTTATATTAAGTCATCCAAAATGGCAACAATTCTAGTTGTCTATTACAACACTTGCTTGAAAATAAACCCTAATTCGCTCAAATGTGAAATCTCTATTCTACTTCTCTATGAATATCATGTATCACCTATCTATATCTCTCAAATGAGGCAACATGCCTATTTTATAGAGAATCCCTAAGATAGGTCGGCCCAAAAATAAGAATCTACAATAAAACATGACCTACAAGAGGTCGGCCTCAAAAGATATTTGAATAATGAAATGTGCAATTAGCACCAATTTCATCCAAGTCAGCCTAAGTATCAAAGGGCTAGCCCAAAGCATGTGAGTAATGGGAAGCACAAATCTAAAGGTAGCCCTATATAACTACTTCCCATCCTTGTCCTTAGCTCGATCTTCTTCACCATGCACGACCAACAATACTCTATCCAACTCAGCAACAGGTGGCACAGGCAAAACCCTAAATCTTCTTTCAAGAGACTTAATATCATCCCTTGCCTGCCTCATTGTACCATCCCAATCAGGCCTATTAGTTAAGTATCTGTCGATGACTGCAATATAGGTTGCACCATCATCTAGCTGATGCTTAGTGACTGGTCCCTCACAAATTGGAGAATAAACATCTCTCCACCTTTCCTAAGTTGCTCCAAATTAAGATGTTTTAGAACAAACTTCTTCCTTCCTGTCATAATTTTAAAGAATTAGATACACTTATCATGAATATCAGTCAAAGTGTCCTCAATCTTCTTTCCTTGTTTGTAAATCCTTTTCAAGGCTTTCTACCTCATTTGCAAGATCTCGAACCATTCCCAAGGTTTAGAAACCCTTGGGAAAGGAAGAATCCCACTTTTTACCAGCCTATCTTCAGTAAACGCCATGATCATTCTGGTTTTCTGTAGTAAAATATCAGTATCCTCCTTGTCTTGAGCCAGCACAGTCTTCAACCAGTCCACCGATCCCATGGAATCCCCTCTAGTTGACAAGATATCTTTAATGGCAGCATCTCCTTTAGTTTGAACCCCTTGCAACCAAGAAATCGTGGCAAGTGTCGTGCCTTTCATAATAACCTTATGACTGTACTCCCTACTGGCCTTCCTTTGTGCCTCACTAGTGATGTCAAACCTTGCTCTCTTGGAATGGAAAGAGAGACCAAAATTACTCATCTCCTCCTTAGAAGCATGAGCAAACTGGATAGAAGGACAAACCTCACCCATTCCTACCTTCAAGGGAAAATCATTCCCAAAACCTATTTTATGCTTATCTCCCTTCACAACTATGTCGAAGTCACAAATCTGCCTAGTGACCTCCAACAATATAATATGATCGGTAGGATACCTCAGGAGTCTATAAGGAGCCCTTTGACAACCATCAATCCTAATGTAAGAGAAGGTGGGAAACTGGAAAAACCATGCCCCATATCTCTTTATCAGTTCTTTAGCTTTATCAAAAATTCTCACATGCTCTGCACCTTGAATCAATTTGGTGATATATATTGTGAAAGCATCATTTGCTCTTCTATAGCTTCCTCTAGTTAGGTTTACCTATGGATATACCTCATATATTGCATCTTTCCCAAATGTAAGTCTAGTGCTCAATCCCTTATATGGATGAAATCTTGCCAGTGCATACACTAAGTAGGAGGTCATGGTGAAAGTTTTAGTTTGCAAGACATTGCACAATTGCTCATTGATGAATGCACTTATGGCACCTGCCCAATGATAATCAATATCCTACTCCATCCGAGCAATAACATTAAACATCCAGCTTTCAAATACCCCTGCACTCTTGAATCCTACCAGTCTACTAAGAAGAGTGATAACATTGTAATACTCCCTCTTGAACTTGAGCCTGGATAGCTACTTTGGCAATTTGGAGAAATGAGACTTGGGCTTCTCCAACCAAGATTTTATTACCTACTGGGAATTGACCAAATTTTCCTCATAGTATTTCCTTGTTGTATCTATGTCAAAACCCACCACATGTGACTTGTTAGGCATATCAAAAGTCCTTACAATGTACACAGGACTAAAACCTGCCACAATCCTTCCTTGAGGACCAATTATCCTTTGTGTTCCTCTGTCATAATTCCTAGCACACTCAAGTACCAATTCATAGCACTATACCATGGAGGGAAAACCTGCTACATATGCCAACCCAGATTCCACAGTTCTCTTGGCCAACAAAGGAAGATTCGGTGCCACCAATTCAACTTTATACTCTTCATAATCCCACATACCCACATTGGTATTAGTGATTCCTGACCAGATAGAAGTCAGCTTGCTTTCAAGAATATTTCTTTTTATATCCAACTTTACCTTCTCTGCACCTGGATCTGTTACCTTCCCTTTGCCTTGACCAACAACATCTTGTGCTGATCCTGCCTGCAAACAAATAAAAATGACTAAAATGAGGTCCAAGAGAAGCAACAGATGTCAGAGAACCATATCACCAAAGTCCAAGATTTAGCCCACCTCACGGATTCTATAGTGGAGAGGAATTCCGGGGAAATCTGAACCAGGCGGAATCTAGCGAGACAAACATATAAACCCCCAAAATATCATCTCAATCCATCAATGCAATAAAGGAATAACCTTAGCATAAGTTCATTTGATCATTTAAACATAATACCAATAAGTAAACCTCTCACATAATCCTCAAATTCATCATTACTCAAAACTTCGGAAGAATCCGACCAGGGTGGATTTTAGCGAAAACAACAATAGTTGTAATCGACCCAGGACAAAGGATGAGACATAGAACATCCGTGAAAATCCGGTGGAAGCGGATTCTAGCGGGAATAAAATAAATCACCATAAAGCGTGAATCCGACATAACGACCCGACCATGGATATCGGGAAAATCCGGAGGAGGCGGATTTTTGCGAGGCAGACAAAAAAATATGATTAAAGTGGCAAGAAAGAAGGAACATGAAAGCTGAGGAAATCCGGACCAGGTAGAATTCTGCGGAGACATCAAAAACCCAAACTCAACCACACTCTCTCATTTCTCCAAAATGAATCAAACGACCATAGACCTAGGGTCTGCACCTTGACAATGACCTAACCACGGACCCCAACAAATCAAATATGACTTGAAAGCCCTCCTCTCAGCAATTCAAGAGGAATTGGCATCACCCTAGGTCAGGAACCCTAAAATCTTAGCCATGGGAGCATGGAAAAAACTAGGCACGAATTGCCAAAAAATGAGATGGGAGGTTTAAGAGAAAACACAATCAAGCCCCAAGAAGAGTAGTGAAATGCCACACCAAAATAAATACACTGACTGACCTGATGGACTGGTAGAATATTGAAAACCCTAAATGCCTAGACATGGCACACACACCCAAGAAACAATGAAGCAACTCAAGGCATGAAAGAAAACGAAGCAAAGCAATTAACGACCAACAGAGGAAAGGATCATGTCCACATACCATGAGAGTAAAAGGACTGGAACCGACGATGCCAACAATCAACCCACAAACACGAGCAGGATACAAGCAACACTCATGAAATTCAAATGCAGCACTCCAAAATTGCCTTGAAATGCATGATCTAGCAACACACCTCAAGCTCCAGCACTCAAACTCAAATGACAAGTGAACAAATAAATTGAAATGACTAATTACTCCCCAAGATTCAATATATCAATGCCCGAAAAGGGTCGTGCAATCGCCATTAATGCGAGCGATAAGACAACCAAGACCAAAACCCGGAGATCTGACAGGGCCACGGACTTCAGAGAAATCCGGACACAATGGATTTCCCCAAATTTGGGTCAAAGACAACTACCTTCCAGATTCTTAAAGAAAACTGGGAAAATCCGACTAGGGCGGATTTTCCCGGAAATGGTGAAAAGTCCAGAATTTACTCAGATCTTAAGATTTTTCAATAGAACTCACAAATGCACCACTCCAACTTGGAAAGATTAACATTAAAGCATGGATCCAAGAAAGCAAAACTCCCAAAAAAAGAAAGGCCAAGACACCCAAGACCAAAAAAAATGAGGGTCCCTACTTTCAGTGGGGCGTGTGTGCAAAAACTGCGCAACACCCAAAACATCAAAAATATTCTCTTTATCAATATTGAAAACATCCTTACCCTCAACATCCTCCTCATGTGAGGAGCTTATGTCCTCCAAGCCAACAAAAACATCCTTACCCTTATCAACAACAATCGGCATCTTGATTTTATGAGTAGACTCCAAAATATCGGCAACAACCTCCTTCCTTTTCATCTACCTATTCGGGTCCACCACAAGAGAATCCTTAGTGCCTTGCCCCACCTCAGCCACAACCTTCTTATCCTTCTGGAAATTCCTAACCTCGACTAGAGAAACCACAACATCCTGTCCGCCAACAATTTTAAGTGGAGAATCTAACTCCAACATTTTACTTGCAAACCCCACCACCAAATTTCTACTACTTCCTATGATCAACTCCCTTTTTTCTAGAGTAGGGGGAGGTGAAGACACCTCATCAGCCGTATCCTTCTTTTCCTTTCTTCTATGACTCAACATTTCATCAGCCAACTCCTCACTACAAGTGTCATAACCCTGATTAGGGCTTGACTCCTCTTTCTTAAACTTCCCCAAAGCAGGGGACTGCATATCCACATCCACGGTTGCCAGAGAGTCTGGCACATAATCAACATCATCCTCAAACGCGAACTCTTTTTCTATTTTTTGCTAGCCAACTCCTCCTTAGAGACCGTCTCATAACCCTCCTCCTACTTTTGTTGCACAACCTTAGGGGTAGCAAGCGGCTTAACCACTTCAAAAGATTTGGCATAGTCAGATATTAAAATGATTAGCCCCACATGAAGAATAGGGTTCTTCGGGTTTTTCTTATGATCTGTAATGACAAAATCCAAAGAAGCCAAAAGGTAAAAGGGAAAGGAAATCCTTTTCTTATGGAAAAAATGGTTTAGAAAAACAAAATGATAAGCGTTTACCGCAGAGTACTGGCCTTCAAGGGAAATGAACCGCATAATATTCTCAACCACATCCCCCAACAATGCCTTGATAGATTTCCTCTAATATCCCCCACTCCTCATCGTGCGAAGGTTTTGAGCTTCATCGCCTTTAAAAAAGATTTGCATGGGATTCTGCACTTCGTTTTTGTCTCTAAAGAATTTCATACCCTTTATCAACAAATTAGTGATTTTTGCTATGAAGTCTTCATTAACATCAAACTCCATATCTCCAAGCTTCAGAACCCTATTGTTCCAATTTTTAGCAAACAAAGTAGTAGTATGAGGGTTTTACCATGTAAATTCTCTAGATAAGGTGTCAACCCTCCCTTCTCAAGGATTTTCTAGACCTCCGACTTCTTCTTTACCACATCACATGAGAAAGGTTTCATGTGATTCTTGTCTCCACCCATGGCTATCAAACGAACAAAGTTGAGAATTTGAAAAAATTTAAAAATAATGAAGAAAATTATCAAGAAAGCATTGCTAAGAATGTCCACAATCCATGTGAGGAAGGAATCATGGTAGAGGTGATTAATTGTCCTTGTGTTCTGTTATGTATGGATATCAACCCTTATACAACCAGCTCGAGCCAAATATTTCTTACCCCTCCTCCATATAATAACCTTCCACGTGATGAAAGTCATGCATGCCCCAAGCCTTAATAAATCATTAATCACCTTATATTTGAGCATCATGATTAATAATTACAATAACTTCTATAGGTAGAGGGTCGTCCAAACCCCATTCCCTAGCCCCTCTAACTCCAAGATTAGCAAAAATATCAGCAAGTCCATTTCCCTCTCTCAAAATATGAGAGATATAATAATCATCAAAGGATTTAAGAATATTAATAGAGTCTCTAATCAGATTTTCAATAGTCCAAGAGGAGGCAACACATTTTTTCAAATTGTTAATGATATTGAGAGAATCCCCCTCAAGCCAAAATTTCTTGAAAAATTTAGTTTGAGCTAGTTTGATTCCATGATAGGCGGTAGCCACTTCCGCATAGTAGTTTGTCTAGGTTCCCAAAGGGAGCGCCACAACAGAAACAAGCCTACCATTAGAATTTTTGATCACTCCCCCACAACCAGCAGGTCCCGAATTTCCTTTAGCCGCTCCATCAAAGTAAACCTTAACCCAACCATTCAAAGTATATTTCCAAGCAACATTCTCTCTAGAGGCTTTCCCTTTAGTAACCGGGAGGGAAATATCACAAGACAACTTCTATTTCTGTGCAACAAAAATATCATAGTGACTCAACATGATCTTTTTCTCATTGTGAAAAGATATCCTAGCCACATTTTTTTTTTAATATCTGTGCAAAATTTATAGGCCACAAAAATAACAGGGAGATCAGATTTCTTGAAAATACTATTATTATGTTCAAGCCACAAACCCCAAGCAATAGGAGGTAGAGAAAGAGACCATAAAACTTGTAGAGTAGGATTAGAATTAGGGCCAATCCATTGAGACCACAGGTCCTTAATCGATGTAGGGAACACCCAACTAAGATTCCAAAGATAGAGCACATGTACCCACACACCTCTATCAAAACTACAATCACTCAACAGATGGAGGGAATCTTTAGCCTCCTCTTCACACAAAAAGAACCTATTGGGCATCATAAAACCTCTCTTGACCAAATTGTTAGTAGTTAATACCTTGTTTTGGTAGAAGAGCTAGAAGAAAATATTAACCTTAGGAGTCAATATTGAAGACCAAACACATGCCCAAAAAGGAGATGAGCCCACAAAAGAATCATTAATATGAAATGCCAAAGAAATAGATAAGTTACCATTAGATGAAGGCTTCCAAACAATTTTGTCGATAGAAGGGATAGAAGGGATATGGACCAAGGACAAGGCCCTGAATAGGGCCTCTAGCCTCAGATCAGCTTCATGCAACCTTTTCCAATAGCCTTCAACAATATAATAAAAAAAAATTCTACCAAACCATCGCAAATAATCTTCCATAAAATGTTGGCCCACGACTCATCTTTAAGCGGCCTATTGCCAAGCCAACTATCTTCCCAGAACAAAATCTTTCTACCATTGCCCAACTACCCAAAAATCCCCTTAGATAAAAACCTATGAGCCTTGAACATACAATTCCAAAGAGCAAACCTAGAAGGGGGAGAAAATTCAAGATTTAAGAAATCTCTTATAGCATCAACACCCCATAAGTACTTGCTCCAAGCAATTTTTTCCCATTCACTCTTAGCAAACAATAACTTCCACAATTGCTTGCCAAGAAGAGCAATATTAAACTCAGGGATTTTTCGAATTCTAATTCCACCAACCCTTTTATGTCTACATAAATCATCCCACGTAACTAGATGGATTCTTCTCCTATCCTCAACATTGGACCAGAGGATTTTTTTTTGAATTCCTTCTAATTTATCCACAAATTTCCTAGGCATGAGAAATAAGCTAAGAGCATAGACAAAGAGATTTTGGAGAGTTGATTTAATTAGCTGGACTTTCCTAGCTTGGCTCAACATCGCCCCCTTCCATCCAACCAATTTAGAATTGAACTTATCAATTGGCTCTCACCACAAGGACTCAAGAATATTATAACACAAGGGGAGGCCCAAATAAGAAGCTGGAAGATCAATAATTTGGAATTGCAAAATTCTAGCAATTTTTATCTGCCTATAGGCCAGAGTACTAAAAAAGAAGATCACACTCTTGGGTAAGCTAACCTTCTACCAAGAAGCAGCTTCATACTTTTGTAAAATAAGGTTAATAGCCTTTGCTTCCTTAATAGAGGCCCCCCCAAGCATGAGAGAGTCATCCACAAACTGCTGATGGGAGAAAATCAAATTACTAGAAGAAGGGGCTAAACCAGTCATAGCCCCATAATTAATGAATCTCTGAATGAGATGCCCCAAAGACTCCACCATAATGATAAACAAAAAGGGAGATATTGGATCCCCTTGCCTTAGACCCATGGAGCAGTCAAATAAAGGAGAGGGTGACCCATTGAAAAGGATAGAAAATCGGGGAGTGGAGATTAATTGAATCACAAGAGCCACCATATTCTCGCCAAAGCCAAATTAAAGCATAATCTTGGAAAGAAATCCCCAATCAACTCTATCATAAGCTTTAAGTAAGTCAAGCTTCAAAATAAACCCAACATGCTTATTGATAGTTAAGGAGTGAATATTCTCATGAACAAAGAGAATGGAATCCAATATTTACCTACCCACCACAAACCCATTTTCTTGAGGTGAAATGATGAGGGGAAAAACCATTTGCAACCTGACCGCCAACACCTTGGAGAAGATCTTATAGATCGAATTGCATAAACTAATAGGATGAAATTCATCAAAAGAAGAAGCCCTTGGTTTCTTGGGAACCAGAACAATAAAAAAGGAATTCAATTCCTTTAGAAGAGAGCTGATCCGAGAAAAAATCTTTAGTAGCAGCAACCACCTCCTTGACAATAATTTCCCAAAAGAACTGAAAGAAGAACATGGGGAAGCCATCTGAGCCCGATGCCTTATTCCCTTCAAAAGAGAAAACAACACTTCTAATTTACTCTACCAACAAAATGCAAACCAACTGCCTATTACTCTCTTCATCAATGATCTTAGGAATGTCCCTAAGAATATCCACCTTCCAATCCAAATCAAGCTCCCCCTCCACCGCAAGCAAATTAGAGAAATAAGAAGAAGTAGCATTCTACAGATCAACATCATTTTCCAGAAGTTGATTATTAAAGTTAATAGTCTTAATGCGATTAGAAGCTCTATGTTTCAAAGTAGAAAGGTGAAAAAACTTCTTATTCCTATCCCCACTATTAAGCCACATGATCCTTGATTGCTACTTCGAGAATTCCTCTTCCTTTACGATAATATTATGCAATTTAGAAAGAAGAACATTTTCTTTCAAAAACATGGCCTGATCATACCCAGAGACTTGGATAGAATGTTGCACATTTTGAAGCTCCTTAGTCACCCCCTCCTTATCAAGAAAAATGTGACCAAAGGAAGACCTATTCCATTTCCTAATATTATCCTTCACATTAGCAAGCTTCTTAGGAATTTTGAACATAGCAAACCCATCCACCTGAATGCTCCACCACACAAAAACCAAATTATTGATATCCGGGTGATAAGTCCACATCTCAAATTTGAAAAGGAATTTTTTTTTCTCTCAAAAGGTTCAGTGTCAAAGACAAAGGAAAATGATCGAAACCCAATCTAGTCAAAGCAGAGAGCGAGAAAGAGTAGGACATCAACCAATCAAGGGTTATTAAAGCATGATCAAGCTTAACCTGGATAAGAGCATCTCCCACCCACCTATTAGACCAAGTAAAATAAGCACCCTTGAGATCCAAATCAAGAAGAGCATGATCATTTAAAAGATTCATTAAGTCATATATACTGTCATCCATGATCTGCGACCCACCCACCTTATCACCATCATGAAAAGGTGTATTAAAATCCCTCATGACCAACCAGTTACCAATAGAATACCTCATTTAAAGGAGCCAAAGCATTCCCAAATTTTTTTTCTAGCACTCTTACTATTAGGGGCATAAATATTTAATAGTCTAGGAGAACTTATACCTCAAGTTAAGGAAAAAGTAGCGACATGGTTACCATCCTTAAAAACCTCAACCCCCTAAATCAGCCTGAGATTACAAAAAGTCACAATCCCTCTCGAAGCACCCATAACATCCGAGCAGTGCATACCAAAATCCTTAAAAATATTATTCTTCAATCTAGCTAATTTATCCATACCCATTTTAGTTTCTTGAATTAACACAATATCGGGACGATGATCTCTAACCAGGCTAGCCAGGAGATCATGCTTATGAGGGTGATTTAACCCTCTTATATTCCAAGAAATGATCTTCATAATATCTTATGGGAGGTGCTCTTGGAGCACATCTCCAACATAGTTTTTTGTGTTCCGTCAACAATGTTTAGTCGACTCTCCTCCCTAGTTACATTTTTAGGAGGCCTACCTCTACCTCTCGACTCAAATCCATAGTTAGATCTTTTCCTATTCCTAGTCACCACTCATGATGAGGGGAATGCTTCTTTCTATTACACCCTCAAACTCAAACATAAGGAGGATTATCCAAGTCCTCCAGATCAACATTATCCTTCACATCAGACAAAACCTCCAGTCCTTCTACCTTCGACCCATATTCTTGTCTCTAATTCATCTCCAATAGAGGAGAATTGGGACCAACATTCATAGAAGCCTTATCTACCTCTGTAACCTTCATTTGGTCAATAGACTCCACAATATCAATAACATGAGAGGCAACGTCCTCCCCTCCTTGTTCTTGATCCTTATCTAGATCAACCACATCCACCTGGTCCTTAGGATTCTCACCCTTCTTAGCCACAACAAGGCCTGTTTCTCTAGGTTTATTAGCTTGACCTTCACTGCTCGGGGGAGACCCCTTTTTCTCCAAAGGCTCCAAACACTATTCAACAACCTTCTCATTCTCACAAAATTGTTTAGACATCTACTTCGACACTTTAAGAGGAAATTTCTTCACCCAGTGACCAACCTTCTTGCAATGAAAATAAGAAAACATAATGGAATCATATTCAACCGCTTGTTCCCACAAACCAAACATTGAGTTTATCTTTATCATGGAAGGAAAATCAGTAGATTGTTTAACATTCACACTGAGTCTGGCATAAACCAGATGCTTCCTAGAAGTAGTCATTTGGTCAATCGACAAAAAAAAACTAAAGGTGCTTGCTATCCCTTTAAACACTTCCTCATCCCAGAATTGCAATGGGAGCCCAAGAAGTCTAACCCAAACCGGGGCATTCAAAAAGGAGTAGGAGTTCGGGTTAAACCCAAGTTCCCACTTTTTCAACATTAACAAAGACTTCCCTATAAACCAGGGGCCACCCGACAGTGTCACCACCAAATCATCTTCATAGTTGAATGTGAAGGAGAAGAAACCTTTAGCCATAGCAACCACATCAAATAGTCCCTTAGGCCTCCAATGACTTACAAAAAATTTGTGCACCAATTCAATATGAGGCCAAGGACCAATAAATTTACCCAACAAAGCCATGTCCATATTTGACATACTCTTATCAATAATACAATTCAAGACAGAGATAGAATATTCTCCAGTTTTATCATTAGCAATAAAAGGCACATGAGGAGAAGTACTTTTACCTTTAGGCTTCAACCCAAACAAATTCTTCCAATTAATAGAAGAAATTGAAAAAAAAATCATTCTTAGTCTTATCAATCCCAAGATCTACCCTATTAGGAGTCCCATCAAAAGCACCAGACAATTGACTTGGCCCAGAATTTTTAGCCCTAAGATTCCCCTTTTCAGGTAAGGACATTAGAGAATGAGTTTTGCACGCAAATTTCGAAACCCCGTTCCTCCTAGAAAATTCATTTCCCATCAAAGGGGACCCACAACACTTACCTAAACCAAAGGACCCAACTGACATCACCCTCTCATTAGCTAACTATCTTCCATTAATGCCTACAACACCATCAAGAAATCCCACCTTTTCAAAATTTGGAAATGTACCACTGCCGTTGCCACCACCCAAGGAGCTCTCCATGTTTTTCACATTCAGAAATACTGTAAACATATTAAAAACATAGCAATATATATACAAGCTTTAGTTATTCAGGAGTGAGCGACATAAGAAAAAGAGGAGTGACAAGCACAAAATGGAAATTCCTAGGCAATTGGAACTAGAATTACATTGTATGCAAGGGAAACACAACTAATAACCCATGATTATATTTCATAGGCATGTATAATCATGCAAAATAAATTGGGAACTACACTTACCGTTACTAGATTTTTCACTCATAGCTCAATCAAGTAGAGATTGTTGATTGCAAATTGATAAAAGGTACATTTTAAATTGTTCCTTTATTAAATTCAATTGCATAAATGAAATAATTAAAAAAAAAGATTACATTTTACAATTACTGCATCCATGCAAGTGCATGTAATAGAAGAAGGATTTACATGTTTTTTCTAAAAAGGAGTAGTAATCTTTATTGAATGTAAAAATGTACATTATCTCACACAATCCATGAGATTGACTTTACTTTTTCAATGCAAATAAGAAAAGCATATACATGAATACATGAATGAAGAAATGTGCATGTAAGGATAGGAACCAGTCATTGGCTGAATGACTAGTTCATTATGTTGTCCTGTTTTATGTCTTGCCTCGAGTTGCTCCTGTCCCTCTTGGCTCCTCGTTGCTCTTAGGTCCTGCATTTGAAAATGAAAAGGGGTAAGAACCAAGGATCTAAGCAATGAAATATCTCTAACATCATATGCACAAACACCTATGCATGTGTAAACTGATCTCTATCCACATTGAACAAATTTGGCCCATTTAGATGTCTAAGAAAGCAATAGAGTTATCATACACATCTGAAAATGCATTTGGTTTTTTTAACTTGTTTTCTTCATGTGCAGAAATAGGTGTACTCATATATTGTTTTGATCTATCAAAATTAGCATGTGGAGTAAAATGTGGCTCCCATGATGGTTGAGCTCAACATGCTTTAAGGTGTGCTGGAAAAGTGATTGCCTCAATTTAGAAAGTCCCAAAGCAGGAGAGGAAGGGTTATCCAATATGAATAATGATTTATCAGTATGAAGGACAACAGTCTTGATGACTGTACAATCATCTATATTTTACATATGAGGGCAAGTTATTTACAAGACATACAGCCTCTATCATGGCATAGTCCATTCAATTCAAGAGCACTATGGGTGGTCATGAGGATCATTTTAAGATACTCTTGGTCCTTCATGACAGAGCAAAAAAATAGCAACCATGATGTAGTCTACACAAGGTACGATGATGTACACTGTCAAATTTCATAAAATACTACCACAGTGCCTTTAAATGATGAGAATCTCATATGACAGTCCAAGGAAGTTAAAGAGAACTGACAACTCCTAAAAGAACAATATATCTTTATCATAGTGCTCTTGAACATAAAAGATATTCAGGTTTAAAGAGACAACAGTGCCAATAACCATGAGAGTCTAAGGAACTTGAAGAAATGACAAAATAAAATATCATTCCAAGCTCCAAGACAATGGATTTTAAGTTTGCTCCAGGACAACAGGTTTGCAACTTAAGAAAGGTCATCAAATGCTAAGGTATTGAAAAGGGCCTAAAAAGGATAGTGAATCATGATACTATCATTAGCCATCAAATGATATTGCCATAAGGGAAAAGCATTAGAAAATCTAATGTGAAAGGGACTTCATCTGACAGTCCATGATCCTTAAAAAATGCAGTGAAAATGGGCATGACAGTCATCATTGAGTAATCACAAGGGCGAATGAATATCTTCATAAAATTATAAGTGATGTCACTGTATTTCCAAAAAATGAAAAGTAAAGGTATTTACAGTGGATATAAACAATGACCATCATTTCTCTTACAGGAAAACCCAAAATGGATGGAGCCAAATCTTCAAGTTAAAACCCCAACACCAATGTCATGGATGGTCGCGACCATTAAAATGGAGGGTCTTTTTTTTGCTACAGAGATATATGCTAAATGTATAAGATGAAGAGTCATGGCCTGTGAGGAGGTCAAACCCTCGGCCATGAGAAAAGAAATAGAGCATTCATGATTTCCAAGAAAATAATAGATTGGAAAATGAAGCTTAAACAACATATGAAATACACAGAAATGAAGAAGCATTAGGGAGAAGTGTACAGGAAAAATTAAGAAGCCCGTGGCCATTTTTTTGGATAAAATCACTCAACATTTTCTTCCAGGGAATTAAATGAAGGAACAAAATGCTTCTAGAAATGCTTACCCAACTGTAGAAGCAATTATCTGCTGAAATATGCAAGAACTCATAAAATCACCATGGAGGTCACCTAGGAGTAGCTCTATGAAACACTATGGTGACACTTTCATTTTCTCTAGGGATTGATGAAAAATTAAAAGCTTTCGCAACTTTGGCTCAGCCTTTGTTATAGGTTTTTTACCCTAGTTTATCTCGATAGAAGTTTATGTTTTTTTTTGCCTATGTTTTAAAATTAAAACAGTGCAACTAATACCCCCATAGGCTGAGATTTTAGGTCTCGTGCCTTTAATATTTAGACCTTTTATCAAGTGATGACTTGATTAAATTTCACTTTGACTTCCCCAAGTATGTTTTTATTTAGTTTTGCATTTGTTTAAATTGTGAAGTGCTTTGGTTAAGTGATGTTTTATAAATCATTTAGCTAAAGTTACTATTTTAAATGCAATATTGGGAACATGGGTTAATAAGACCAAGTCATGAGAAGGATATGGTTGAGAATTTATGACATGCCATATATATGGAGGGGGTTGGTTTCAATTTTCCAACATGTGGAGGATATTTTGGAGGCTTTATTTTCTTTTGAGAGATTTTGGAGGGTAGTTTGAAGTGTCATCATGTTTGACAAAGTTAGTTTGGAAATTTTCACCTATTTGGAGCCTTTTTGATGAAGATGTAGGTGCTATATTTTATGCTTTATGGAGGCATACGACCCAAGAAGTTCCCAGGATCTATTTTGGTGGATCTTGTTGAGAGTCGATGGATTTAGTCACTTGTGTGACTCATTTGTAATTGGTTCTTCTTTATGCAGATTTAGACTTAGTGACTTTTGCAGTCCTTTGTCAAAATTTTGACATGATTTTGTAACTCAGGCATTTGGGATATGAAATATAGTGAAAGCCTTTGATGCTTTTTGATAATAAAAAAATTCCTTCTTATTTAGTGCATTATTGTGTGTTCCATGTGATTGATCAAATTATCCGTGAGAGATTCTTCACCTCCTCTTAATTTTGTCTCATGTTTTTTGATGCCTTTATGCATAGTTATGTTAATGAAGGTTACAAATTGTGTAATAAAATGCAAATGACTTCTAGCTGTCAGGTTACCTTCCTCCTTGAGGTTTTAGCTTTAGGGCCCTTTTGTGAAATATTTATGCAGAAAACATATAGTAGTAAGTAGTGCAAACTCATTTTTTGTCATTGCAAATAAGTATTATGCAAGTCTGGGTTTCATAATCCTCGTTAATTTGGTGTATCACGAGTATAGAGTTAGATTTATTTTCAAGTAATCCTTCTCCCTTTTCCCCTTAAAAGTCAATAGTATAGGTGATAACCAGTTAGGAAGCTGACCTTCTCTGGAGTTTCTCTTCCATTATAGGTGACCCACAGCCTGGAAAAGTCCCCATGTTCCTCTAGAATGCTAAGTTCTGCAACTTAGCTAGGGTGTAATTCTACGAGATAACAATTTTTGGCATGCCTGGTGGGACAAAGAACTGAGAGTGTCAGTCCCTTTGTACTATGCATTACTGCTGTTTGGTGTGTACAATAGTAGTTTCTACCTTTGGAGGCAAGTTTTTAACATACCTGGCTACTCCAAACCCAAAGTAACTAGTTTCAGCAATCTAGGTGTTGTTTCATGGTAATGTGTCTTACCATTCACCATTTCATGAAAGTGTTGTTCTTGCATCTTTCTATTAGTTGTATCCTACCGAGGGTATTGTTGGTTTTACTCAAAATAACTCTATAGCAGCGGGTTACCAGCAAGCTCAATTTGCCTGCCACCCACCCATCCCTACTTAGTTTGCACATCACCTTGTGTATGTCCAACAACAGTCTCAACAGGATCTTCATTATGTCAACCATCATGTTTTTCCACATGCCCAGTCTTAGAGTGTTAACAACATGAGTATCAAAGATATAGCTACTGATTTTCATAAGCAGATGTTAGAGATTGAAAGATAGCAGGAGGTTGACATGCATCAGGAGGAGTTGGCCTACTAGGCATACATTCAGGAGCAGGAGATGGAGGTTCAAAGAAGATGAAATGAAGAAAACCTTGCAAGAGAGACTACTGCAAGGGAAGAAAAGATGAGGATAATTCCTTCTCAGGTTCAAAAGGTGGATAAACAACAACCCGCCACCTTTGCAAATCCATTTTATGAAGAGAAAATTGAGCATGTTGAAATTCCTGCTGAGAATGGTTAAGACAACTTACTCCTTTGGGAAAAAATAGAGGTGTAAATCCTTTACATCTAGCTATAAGGTGCTATCGACTATAACAAAAAGAAAATGGAGCATTAGACCTGGAAGAAGAACATAAAACTGAACTTGATACCTTCTTCCAAGATATGAACTTTGATGTCTTTGAACATGTTATGGATGAGGAAGCTAATGCTGAGAGTTTTGAAGAGGTATGCACAGATATAATTGGACAATTTTGTTCAATGTTGGATGACAAAGAGCCATACTAGGTTGAAGCAGCTGACAATCATGATGATACAAACACAATAGGTTCACAAGCTTGAACAGGTGCTGAAGCAACAAGAGGAGGATGGTCCTGACAAGGAGGAGCCTTTTCTCTCAGATCAAGAAATCTCTCATGAACTTGATTTCCAAGGACTTAGCTAGTTATAGGAGCTTCCTTTCTGCTGTGGAGTATAGTTTGAAGCTGATTTATCAGACGAAGGTTTATTGCAAGAGACTTCTTCATTGTTTGAGTTTATGCCTTCTTTCATTGAAGAGGACAAGCCTGAGTTAGAGTGTAATTCTTTGGATTATAATGAGGACCTTGAGCTTGTACCAACTTTCCTCAAGAGCCTTCCAGAAGCTGATGGCTTTGATGAGTTATTAGCTACCCTAGTGGAAGAAGATTGTTCATTGACCATGGAGGAAGAATCAACATGGAAACTTATTATGCAAGATGAATGTAATGTTGTTTTTCTAAGCATTTTGGTTGTCTTCTAAACTTGGCTATGAAGCAGGACAACCATGAGAAGCAGGAAGAAAGATAAGTAGTTAGCATTGACAGTTCAAAGTTTTCCCATTCAAGGGGTTGTCCTATCAGATATTTAGCCACTATGGAGGCCATTGATGTACTAGATGTCATGCTTGTACTCAAGCATGAGGATGCAATTGAAGAAGTAGCTGATTTTGGATTTGCAGCTGAGATTGATCAAATTCAGCTCACTTGTCCAGTTCAGGACAAAAATAGGCATCGTCAAAATCAGGTTGCCAGTGAGTTTATTTGCATCTTTCATGAAACATTGCAACAGTCTATTGAATATCTCTGTATGTTTCATGCTCTTTAAACAATACATACTCATGTAATGGATCAGTTGTTGATTAGGAAGGGTTGTTATTTTTCAAAGCCAGTCAGTGGTTTTGTTTGACTAGTTTCTTCGCTAGCTATTTTAGGTTAGCATAGGTTTAAGGTTTTAGCACAGTTAGGTAGTTCCCTTTTTTTTTTTTTTGTTTTGAATTTCCAAGGTGTCATTCATACCAATCAATTTGAGTTACAAAAGTTCTAAGTGTGTTCTCTAAGTTATGAACCTAGTTTCTGAGTGACTTTGTGCCCAAGGATAGGTCTAGGCAACTAGTCAAGATGTTTAGTAGGCAAACATACAACAAATGTTGCCATAAATGTTACCATCTTTTTCACTCATAGGTCCATAAGGTAGAGCTTGTTGATTTTAAACTGAGAAAAGGTACATTTTAAATCGTTCCTTTATTACATTCAATTGCATAAATGAAATAATTCAAAAAAAAGATTACATTTTACAATTACTGCATCCATGCAAGTGCATGTAACAAAAGAAGGAATTACAAAAGTTTTTTTGAAAAGGAGTAGTAATCTTTATTGAATGTAAAAATGTACATTATCTCACACAAGCCATGAGATTGACTTCAATTTTTCAATGTAAATAAGAAAATCATATACATGAATAAGTGAATGAAGAAATGCGCATGTAAGGTGAGGGACCAATCATTGCCTAAATGACTGGTTCATTATGTTGTCCTATTTTATGTCTTGCCTCAAGCTGCTCCTGTCCCTCTTGGCTCCTCATTGCTCTTAGGTCCTGCATTTGAAAATGAAAAGGGGTTAGAGCCAAGGCTCTTAGAAATGAAAGATCTCTAACATCATATGCACAAACACCTATGCATGTGTAAATTGATCTCTATCCACATTGAACAAGTTTGGAATTTAGATGTCTAAGAAAGCAATAGAGTTATCATACACATCTAAAAATGCATCTAGTTTATCTAACTTGTTTGCTTGATGTGCAAAAACAAATGTAGTCATATATTGTTTTGATCTATCAAAATTAGCATGTGGAGTAAAATGTGGCTCACATGAGGGTTGAGCCCAACATGCTTTAAGGTGTGTTGTAAAAGTGATTGCCTCAACATTAGATAATGCTAGAGTAGTAGAGGAAGGGTTATCCAATATTAATAATAATTTATCAATATGAAGGACATTAGTCTTGATGACTGTACAGTCATCTATATTTTACATATGAGGGCAAGTTATCTACAAGACAATCACCCTCTATCATGGCATAGTCTAGTCAATTCAAGAGCACTATGGGTGGTCATGAGGATCATTTTAAGACACTCTTGGTCCTTCATGACAAAGAAAAAAAATAGCAACCATGATGTAGTCTACACAAGGTAAGATGATGAACACTTCCAAATATCATAAAAGACTGCCACAATGCCTTTAAATGATGAGAATCTCATATGATAGTCCAAGGAAGTTAAAGAGAACATACAACTCCTAGAAGAACAATCTATCTTTATCATAGTGCTCTTGAAAAAAAAAGATATTTAGGTTTAAAGAGGCAATAGTTCCTATAAGCATGACCGTCTAAGGAACTTGAAGAAATGGCAAGATAAAATATCATTCCAAGCTCCAAAATAGTTGATTTTAAGTTTTCTCTAGGATAGCAGGTCTGCAACTTAAGAAAGGTCATCAAATGCTAAGGTATTGACAAGGGCCTAAAAAGGATAGTGAATCATGATAATATCATTAGCCATCAAATGATATTGCCATAAGGGAAAAGCATGAGAAAATCTAATGTGAAAAGGACTTCATCTGACAGTCCATAATTCTATGGTAAAGACTTTGAGGAGTTGACCTTGAGAGCTTAACAAGACAGTGGCTTAAAAAATTATTTCTATATGTGCTATGGATGAGAAATGCAATGAAAAGGACAATCCAAATGAGCATGAATATGAATTGTGCATCAAAATTTATTTAGGTTGCCATGAAAATGGGCATGGAAGTCATCATTGAGTAATCACAAGGGCAAATGAATATCTTCATAAAATGATAAGTGATGTCACTGTATTTCCAGAAAATGAAAAGTAAAGGTATTTATAGTGGAAATAAACAATGACCATTATTTCTCTTATAGGAAAACCCAAAACGGATGGAGCCAAATCTTCAAGTTAAAACCCCAATGCTAGTGTCATGGATGGTCGTGACCATTAAAATGGAGGTGTCTTTTTTTGCTACAAAGATATATGCTAAATGTATAAAATGAAGAGTCACGGCCTGTGAGGAGGTCAAACCCTCGGCCATGAGAAAAGAAATAGAGTATTCATGATTTCCAAGAAAATAACAGATTGGAAAATGAAGCTTAAACAACATATGAAATACATAGAAATGAAGAAGCATTAGGGAGAAGTGTACAGGAAAAAACAAGAAGCCCGCGACCATTTTTTTGACAAAATCACTCAACATTTGCTTCCAAGGAATTAAATGAAGGAAGAAAATGCTTGCAGGAATTCTTACCCAACTATAGAAGCAATTATCTACCGAAATTTGCAAGAACTCAGAAAATCACCATGGAGGTCACTTGGGAGGAGCTCTTTGAAACACTGTGGTGACACTTTCATTTTCTCTAGGGCTTGATGAAAAATGAAAAGCTTTCACAACTTTGGCTCAGCCTTTGTTTTAGGGTTTTTACCCTAGTTTATGCTGATAGAAGTTTAGGTTTTTTTTTGCCTATGTTTTAAAATTAAAACAATGCAACTAATACCCTCGTAGGCTGAGATTTTAGGTCTTGTGCCTTTTATATTTATGCCTTTTATCAAGTCACGACTTGATTAAATTTCACTTTGACTTCCCCAAGTATGTTTTTATTTAGTTTTGCATTTGTTTAAATTGTGAAGTGCTTTGATTAAGTGATATTTTATAAATCATTTAACTAAAGTTACTATTTTAAATGCAATATTGGGAACTTGTGTTAATAAGACCAAGTCATGAGAAGGATATGGTTGATAATTTATGACATGCCAGAGATATGGAGGGGGTTGGTTTCAGTTTGGCAACATGTGGAGGATATTTTGGAGGCTTTATTTGCTTTTGAGAGGTTTTGGAGGGCAGTTTGAAGTGTCATCATGTTTGACAAAGTCAATTTGGAATTTTTCACCTATTTGGAGCCTTTTTTATGAAGATGTAGGTGCTATATTTTAGGCTTTATGGAGGCATATGACCCAAGAAGTTTCCAGGATCTATTTTGGTGGATCTTGTTGAGAGTCAATGGATTTAGTCACTTGTGTGACTCATTTGTAATTGGTTCTTCTTTATGCAGATTTAGACTTAGTGACTTTTGGAGTCCTTTGTCAAAATTTTGACATGCTTTTGTAATTCAGGCTTTGGGATATGAAATACAATGAAAGCCTTTGATGCTTTTTGATACAAAATTTTGCCTTCTTATTCAGTGCATTATTGTGTGTTCCATGTGATTGATCAAATTATCTATGAGAGATTCTTCACCTCCTCTTAATTTTGTCTCATGTTTTCTGATGCTTTTATGCATAGTTGTGTTAATGTAGGTTACAAATTGTGTCATAAAATACAAAATGACTTCTAGCTGTGAGGTTACCCCCATCCTTGAGGTTTGAACTTTAGGGCCCTTTTGTGAAATATTTATGCAGATAACATACAGTAGTAAGTAGTGCAAGCTCATTTTGTATCATTACAAATAAGTGTTATGCAAGTCTAGATTTCATAGTCCTTGTTAATTTGGTGTATCATGACTATAGAGTTAGATTTCTTTTCAAGTATTCCTTCTCCCTTTCCCCCTCAAAAGTCAGTAGTATAGGTGATAACCAGCTAGGAAGTCGACCTTCTCCGGAGGTTCTTTTCCATTACAGGTGACCCACAACCTGGAAAAGTCCCCATGTTCCTCTAGAATGCTAAGTTCTACAACTTAGCTAGTGTGTAATTCTACGAGATAACACTTACATTGTAAACAAGGGAAACACACCTGATAATATATGACTAATGAAGGATAAAATATATTAAAATTAATGAAAAACAATAAGTTGGAGTTTATCAAATCTCATATCTCTTACGCATGTATAGTATAAACATACTCATTCTCAACAAATTGGGAATCACACTTACATTAAAACTATGACTATAATGATTGTAATATAAATCGTAGGGAAACACAATTGTTAATCTATGACTGTAGTGATTGTAATATAAACTATAGGGAAACACAATTGTTAACTATGGCTATAATGGTTGCAATATAAACTGTAGGGAAACAAAACTGCTAGCCTATGACTGTAATGACTATAATGAAGAATAATATAAAGCTTACGAATGGAAAACAATAAGTGAGATCTTAACAAATCTCATATATTAACCATAGGGAAACACAACTACTAACCTATGATTGTAGTGATTGCAATATAAACCATAGGAAAACACAACTGTTTAACTATGACTGTAATGGTTGTAATATATATTGTTGGGAAACACAACTGCTAGCCTATGACTATAATGGATGCAATGAAGAACAATATAAAGCTTATGAATGAAAAACAGAAAGTGAGATCTTAACAAATCTCATATCTTCATTGTAGGGAAACACAACTGCTAACCTATGACTGTGGTGATTGCAATATAAACCATAGGAAAACACAACTGTTTAACAATGATTGTAATGGTTGTAATATAAACCAAAGGGAAATACAACTGCTAATCTATGACTGTCATGGTCATAATGAAGAACAATATAAAGCTTGTGAATGAAAAATAGTAAGTGAGATCTTAACAAATCTCATATCTTAAAGGCATGTACAACATAAACATACTCACACACCGCAAACTGAGAATCACACTTACATTTTATTGTAGGGAAATACAACTGTTTAACTATGATTGTAATGATTGCAATATAAACCATAGAGAAACAAAAATGCTAACCTATGACTTTAATGATTGTAATGAAGATCAATATAAAGCTTACGAATGGATAGCAGTATGTCAGAGCTTAAGAAATCTCTTATCCTAAAGGCATGTACAACATAAACATACTCACACACAACAATTTGGGAACTACACTTACATTTTATCACAGGGAAACACAACTGCTAACCTATGACTTTAATGGCTATAATAAAGAACAATATAAAGCTTACAAATGAAAAATAGTAGGATTTTAACAAATCTCACTTCTTTTGTGCATGAGCAACTCATTCATAGGTATAAATTATATATAAAATCTTAATGTAGAGGAATACCTGGAACAATATGGAAGTTGCTAGTTTGGAATCTGTGTTGTTGCCTCCTCTTCTTGTTATGTTGATCAGTTTTGTGCTTATCACTCCTCTTTTTCTTATGTTTCTCACTCCAAAATATGTGAAGCCTTGAAGGTTTTCACGACTATTTGAATTGGGAATTATTGTGATATGATTGATGCTTGTTTGGTATGGCATATTAAAGCCCTGTCCTCTTTCAAATTTGAAATTTGAATGATATGAATTGCAGATTTGATTGGTTTCAGCCATTAATTTATGAGTTGATTGGTTTGGTGGAATGTTTGTATTTGTTTCCATAATTTTTTTCATGAAGAATGGTGGCCTTACAACTTGTTTTCGTGGATGCAGGTGGGTTTTTAGGTGAAGTGACTAGTAAGTGCATACCCTATTTGGAAAGATGGGACAGATGCCTATCGATACGTGTTGTAGGTCTCATGTTTGATGAGACAGGTGAATGCTTATGCGTGTTTTTTGGTCATACTACCATGGGAAACTTGGTTATAATAAGTTATCATTTCGATCAAAGATGGGACACATGGGTTTGAATACTGTTGACATGGCAGGTCTATTTTGTTGTGTAGTTGTCCATTATCTACAAGGGAGTGTTGTGTTGGTGCAATAGTTGGGTTTGAATGTTTATGGGGAAGGGGGTCTACTTTTATGATACGACTGTTTTATGAGCAACTTGGATCTTGTCAATGATATGTCAAATATACTTGCAAAACACTCACACTTGTTTGGCTCCCAACTTGTACTTGTCTTGTTGACAAATATATATGACAATCTGTGCATTTAATATCTGATTTGTGTTTGAGATTAAATTGATTTTTTATGCATGTTTTTTTCCTTAACTTGTGGAGGACCGACGTACCACTGTGGGCGCCAACGCACACCAGTACTATCACATGTTAAGGACCCCATGCACGTTCCGACTCCTCTCCCCTAAAATCTTACAACTTATTCTATCATATTCAACAAAAGGCATTTCTTATATAAATGGAATTGGTTGACGACCTAGATCAATGGTCTAGTTTATGGAGAGACATATAAGATGATTGCAACAAATCTAGTTGTTGGATCATTTTTTGCCTTTTTTTGTCATTTCCAGTCATTTTTCTTTGAATTTATTGGAGAGGGAAAAACATGATTTTATAATTTATTTTATTATATTCTTTATTTTATGTTAAAAATAAAAAACTTTGAGTTTTTTATTTTAAACTTTTTAAACTTAGATTTTTAGATTTCTTTGAATTATAACATATATAAATAATAAATAAAATGTATAAATAGTTAACTATATATGTATAACTTTTCAAATATTATTTTTATTTTTAAGATTTGAATAATGATTTTATTATAATATATAATAAATAATAAATTATATGTTTAAAACTTCCCATGTGCCATGAGGACCGAATTTTCTATGCCTATCTAGTTTGGCTAGATTCTGCACATGGGATTTTGTTTGTTTTGAATTGATGATTTGACAACGCCCCCTTAACATTCATTATTGGTCCATTCTGCATCTATTGGATGTTTGAGTCATGGTCGATATATGTTGCTAGCTAGGTGTCATTAGATGCTACCACCTTGGATCTGGTGTGGCTTCTTCTAGCGTAACGCACTGCCTACTTGGTCGTGTTGGAAATGGCGTTGCTCTGTCGTATCATGATTTAGGATTGCACTTGCTTGGAGCAAGATCTTCACGTACTGTTGCATTCCTTGTCATTAATGTTTTGGCCCTTGGTCTCTTAGACTGTTTGGTCTTGTGGACGTCATTAAAATCTCATTCATTCATTCAATGTCCGATGCTCGACACATTCGATTTGTTACACTCTGGATGACGTGGCTACTCGTGCGACTTCAATGCTTGTTTGATTTAAGCTTAGCGCGGTAGTTGTATGGTCATTAAAGTGAGAACAATGGTTGGCAGGGATTTCTTCGTCTCCTCCAATAGATACCATGTAAGCTCAGATGTCTTGTCCCTGTTCCTTGCCACTCTACTCGACATGGGGATTCCCAAGGTGCGGTGCATGTTACTAGTGAGGTTTGTCTTCAAGCAGTCTGTCATTCTGGATGATCTAGACATTGTCATAGTTTTTGAGCTCGGCGTTGGCATTCCTTGGCTTGACGACATCGAGTGAATGTTCCGCCTGGGTGTGGATATGCAACGTCAACCGTTCATTCTGAATCTGGATCTGGTCGTGGCCTAGCTCACCATAGACGCTGGGCGTTGGTGGGTTATAACTTCCTGTGTCGTCGCCTTGGGTTGATCGAAGTTAATGGCATACAATGGTTGAGGGACTTCACAACGATCATGGAGGTTGGCAACTTGTATGATGAGGCTGACTGATATTGTGTTTTCTAGGTGCATCCTTTGCTTTGGCCTGTCGTAAATTTTGGTTTTGGGGGCATGCAGATCCTATGTCTTGGGAGTCAGGGATGCAATTCATGTTTTTCTATCAGCACCTTACGAATTTTGGGACTGATACTATGTAATCTTTTTTGAAAATTAATACAATCATGCAACTACGGTTGCATATTACAAATAAAAACAAAATTATATGTTTAAAACTTTGCAAATCTTTATTTTTATTTATTTTAATAATGAGTATATTATAATATATATAAATAATTGATTTAAATATATTTCATATGGAAATTTTAATAATATTAGCACTTTTATCTAAAAGAGGTTCAAGGATTACGCCAATAAAAAAGTATATGTATGTTAATATATTGGAGAGTATGTGTTTGTACATGGATGTGTTGCAAATTCTAGTTGCATGTGGCTGGATTAGACAAATCTAGATTTTTTTAAGTATTATATGATTATATACAAATTTAAAACATAAAGCAATGTAAATGAAAAAAGAACGTTGCCATCAAATTGACAAAAAACACTGCAAATGGAAATAAAATGTTCCCATCCAGTTGTCAAATCAATATTTATTTGGTTTTTATGTGATAAAGTGAAATTTTGGAGTCTTTTACTTGATATTTTGGAGACCTTTTACCATTAAACGATAGTTGGTTCACCATTAAATGACAGTTGAAACTTGTTTTCCGATGAATCAACAGTGGTTTGAGGGCGTGAGACTTATTTCAGGCTCAAATCTCACACTATATGTAGCCTATAGGCTAATTATTATCCATCTTCTAAACTATATATAGACAAATAATAATAAGTTTTTAATAAACATAATTGTTTTTTTAATAATAATATTAATAATTATAGGTTCAATTTTATAATTTTTATTTTATTTTTTATTATTGAGTTTATCTTTCAATTAATGTTAACATTGTTTGTAATTAGCCAATAGGCTACATATAGTGTGAGATTTGAGTCATTGAAAAACAAGTATTAGCTATCGTTTTCCATTTAATGGTAAAAACCTCCAAATTATCAAGTAAAAGCCTCTAAAATCTCACTTATCACATAAACTTGCCAAATAAATATTGATTTGACAATTGGATGGGAACATTCTATTTCCATTTGCAATGTTTTGTCAATTTGATGGCAACTTTCTTTTTCCATTTGTATTGCTTTATATTTTAAATCTATATTGTAAATATTTCATAATCAGATAATACTTAATTTCTTTAAGGAAAAATCTAGATTTATCTAAGTTTATTTCATTTCATTATTTAGCACTTATTATTAATTGTTGAATCCAACCACATGCAAACTAGAATTTGTAGCGCATCCATGCACAAAAAAATACTCTCTAACATATTAACATACATATAGTTTTCTATCGGCATAATCCTTGAACCTCGATTAGGTGCAAGTGCTAGTATATTAATTATGTTTGTAGGTAATATATTTTACTACCATAGATATCTTAAATACATATATCTAAAAGACGTTGAGAGATATTAGTCTCAAGGCGCCTATATTTAAATTATTATTGAGAATATATAGACGCCTCGAGACTGATATCTCAACATCTTTTAGATAGATGCATTTAAGATATCTATGCTAGTAGCATCCACAGTGTGGTATGTAAATTATTAATTTAGCATTTTTTTTTCTTGTGTTTGAATAAAGTATTATTATCTTTTGTAAATAATGAATTATCCATTTCATATTAATCCCATCTATTAATTTTTTTGAAGCATTTCATTTTTTTTTAAATGCACAATCAAAATATTAAAAGATAATGAATGACACATTTAAACCAAAAATATAGTCTCAATGTTAAGTAATTAGATTTTAATAAAAGAATAATATCTAATAATGTATACATTACATGAAATATTGTGTTTCCAAAGATTTGAATCTTTCTTCCTTAGCTCTCCTTTTGGTGAGTTGCTTCTCTATTTTCATTTTTATTAATGATCATATAAAAATGGTGGTGATATTTTGAGTACATCTAAGGATTTAACACGTGATATAGCAACAAATGTTAAGCTTGCTATTTCTTTCGGTCTTATATCAATTATTGCCTTGGAAAGGGTCAATCCTTGTGATTTGTGGATTGTTAGTGCCTAAGCTAATCGTACCCCACAACACCAAAAACCACATCTGACTTGAATCCACCCAGGTTCTAGTCAAAGAAGATAAATTCTTCAAGAAAAAACTCTAAGAGGCCATTTTCATCAAGATCCATTCTACCAACCTCATAGCCCATCTTGGAAACCTCTCTTAAACTCCCTTGTTTCACACCTATCTCCTTATTGATCTTTCTCTTTCACCCCTCACCCTTTACCTTATCTTTACACCTCCTTTCATATCCTTCCCTTCTCTTTTTCTCACCCCTTCCTAGACTGCCATTCTCTCCCCTAGTCTACACATGCCTCCCCCCTTGTCCTCTTGTTTTCTTCTCCCCTACGAAATCCCCTTTAACCTTAAATACTATCTTATTTTGAAATATTTGCATAAAAAATTAAAAATAAAGCAATGCAAATTAAGAAAGAAAGTTGCCATCAAATTGACAAAAAATATTGCAAATGGAAATAGAATGTTCCCATATAGTTGGAAAATCAACATTTATTTGAATTATATGTGATAAGTGAGATTTTGGAGGCTTTTACCATTAAATGATAGCTAGTTTACCATTAAACGGTACTCAAAACTTTTTTTTCGATGACTCAACATTGGTTTGCAGGTGTGAGACTTGTTTCAGGCTCAAATCTCACATTATATGTAGCCTAATCAACAATTTTAGCAATAAAAATATAATTAAGATTTAATTAATAAACCATAAAGAATTTGTCTAGATATAATAAATCATTTAATAAATACAAATATTAATTTATTTGTATTTAACTTAACCATTTATTAGATTATACTAACTACTATTTAATTTAATATACATTTATATTATACAACATATTGTATAAAAATATAATATATTAATTTATATCTCTAGCCTTTTAATAATTAATTAATATAATCGAATAAATAATTTTTATTAGACTACAGGAATCGGGTAGCATGATCCCATATAAACTGCAGTGTGCCTGGTAAACTTTTTAATGTGACCGGTGGCGCTGGTGCGACACACTCTCCGGTACCACGGGGGTGGGGGAGACTAGACCTCGTGACCAACCTCCTGCAACAGGAAAGATTTAGCCAACCGAGCTAGGACCCCAACCCCCATCGAATAAATAATTAAATTATATAAATTAATTAATATTTATTTTAAGTCACACTTTAAATAATTGTAAGAGAAATAATTAAATATATTAAGTCTAATTAAATATAAAATATCAATTTATATATTTCTATAGTTTATAAACTATTGCTTAATTGTTTGGCTTAATTCTTCTATTCGTATTTAATTTTTTTTGTTTTTAATTCTTAGTTCATTAATTATTTGGATTCTTTATATTTTATCTACTATAAACAACATTATTTATTATAGATTAATTAAGACATATATGACTTAGTTGTAATTTTTGATCTATATCCTCCTTAATGTCTTCTACTCTCAATTCGTAAATATTATTTAAGTTTCACTTTCTTTCTTCCACTCTCAATTTATTTTCTTTTTTCTATCTGAATAGTTATGAATTGATTTTATATAATAAAAAAAGTTGTTAACAGGCTCACACCATTTCAATCCACCCCATGCTGCCATTGTAGATTATATCTCTCGATTTAAAAAAATAGTTTTACTTTTTTATTTAATTATATTTATTAGTTTATTATTTATCATTATTATTTTTATTAATATTTGGATTTGGAAATATATTTTGACTTTGCATTTAGTATAACCCTATTTTAATTTTTAATTTAGATTTAAAAGTTTAAAATTTATTTTAATAATTAAAAGTTATTAGAATTAATTTAATTACTAATTTTTTTTCTTATCAAAACAAAATAAACTCTATCAAATTACTGGACCGCTCAGTAAGTGATAATTTGGAAGTTATTAA
This sequence comes from Sequoiadendron giganteum, assembly GCA_007115665.2. Lineage (NCBI taxonomy): Eukaryota > Viridiplantae > Streptophyta > Pinopsida > Cupressales > Cupressaceae > Sequoiadendron > Sequoiadendron giganteum. The sequence continues at coordinate 299,680,701 of CM021101.1, forward strand.
AGAGAGGTAGTGAACTATTTCAGAAATTTGCTAAACAATAAGGAGGGCTCAAGTTTGGGTTGGTAAAATCATCCAGTGGAATGCATTTCACAACTGGTAATGGAAGATCAAAGCAAGATACTCATGGAGGAATTCACGAAAGTAAAGATAAAAGAAAAAACTAAGCACCTACACCTGAACAAGGCTCCTGGGTCCCTTGCTAGATTCTACCACAAATGTTGGGATATAATGGGGAAATATATATCAGAAACTATATAGAAGATTCAAGAAGGAAAGGGAAGCTACTAGAAGAAATTAACAACACCTTTATTTCTTTAATTTCAAATAAGGAATAGGCAACAACAATGGATGAATTTTTCCCCATATCTTTATGTAACACCATATGCAAAATCCTAGCCAAAATAGTGGCTAACATATTGAAAAAGATATTGCTAGATATAATTGTAGAGGAACAAACAAGTTTCACTCCTAGAATATCAATAATAGATGAAGCCATTATAGCCTAGGAGGCTATTCAATCAACATAAAATAATGGGAAGCAAAAAATGTTGATCAAGCTAGACATTAAAAAAGATAATGACAAGGTTGATTGGAGATTTATGTCGAAAGTTTTAGAATCTTTTGGTTTTAGCATTGAATAAATTAATTGGATTTCTACTTACATAGCAAGTCCTAAGTATTTAGTCTTGGTAAATGGTTCTTCAAAATGTTTTTTTGAAGTTTCTTAAGGTTTAAGACAAGGTGATCCCCTGTCTCCTTTCCTCTTTGTCATTATCACAAATGCATTGGGAAGGGCCTTGAACAAAGCACATAGGCAAGGAAGGCTAGAGGGGATACAAATCACAAGCAATTTTCCTCTCGTATCCCACTAACAATTTGTTGATGATACATGTTTTTTGGAGTAGCTAAAAAAAATAAGCACTACAAGTCAAGGAGATTTTGGTGTTATACTCTCTAACATTGGGTCAAGAAATAAATGTGCAAAAATAAAAAAATATTCTTCATCTCAACAACTCAAAGTAAACAACAAGAATTTTTAAATATTTTAAATTCAAAAAGGTTGGCCCCTGAGCACATATCTAGGTCTTCCTCTAGCTAAAGGTATAAGCTCAAGAAAGCTTTGGAATTTGTTATTGGAGAAGATGAATTGTAAAGTGGCTTCTTGAAAGGGAAAATGACTATCTTGGGCAAGAAGAATACTGATATTGAGAGTTTTATTGTTAGCTCTCCCAATTTATCTAATGCCACACATTTCTCTTCCTGTGGGAGTTGAACATACGCTTAGGCAAATAATGAGAAGATTCTTTTAGAAAGGATTGAAAGACAAAGACAAAATGGTTCTAATAGCTTGCGAAGATAAGGTATGTAAACTAAAAATGGATCCACTAGTGTTGGTATGAGGAACCAATCTTCTTAGAATAAAGCCTTAGGGTCAAAGTTAGTATGGAAGATGTTCGAAAACCCTAATTTGAAATGGGAAAGAATTATGTAGAGGAAATATCTAGACTGTGATGAGCCTACTCAAATTTTCACCACTGAAAGACTCCCAAGGGGGTCAAGGATTTGGAACTTTATGAAATCATGTAGGTCGGTCATAAATGACTACTTAACATGGGATATCCATGATGGAGGGGATGTCTTATTTTGGGAAGACTCTTGGAATGGTTACTCACCAATAGACAAGGTGGAACCCCTAGGTCAAGCAAAACATTTTAATCTAGTATTGGGGATCATGAGTCAAAAACTATATAACAAAAGTAGTCGAAGATGGGGAATCCTGTTGGAGATGGAATGATTTGATAATTATAGAATACTAATAGAGGAAGAAAACTCACTAAAGAACATTATGGTAGGAAGACGGATATTAGTAAGGCCGGGACAAGATGAGCTACAATGGAATGGAGCAAATAATGGCTCTTATAATCCAAAATATGGATATCAATTACTAAAAAGGAATGTTTCATAAAAAGATCTCCCCATACATTTATGTTGGCATAAATATTGCATTCCAAAGGCTGGATCCTTCAACAACAATGTAAGATATAATTCTAACAGTGGATAGATTCATCAAAATGGGCTTTCAAGGACCATCTCATTGTGTTCTTTGTAGGAATAAGGATGAACCAACAAATAATTTGTTGGTAGAATATCTATTCCCGTAGGAGTGCTGTGAATGGTTGTGTAAAAAACTATGATGGTATGGGGCCCTTCCTAGGGATGTGTTGGGCCTATTCAAATCTTATCCAATCTTAAAACCAAATAGTTCCTTTGTGAGCCTATGGACAATTAGCCCATCAATTCTTATTTGGGAAGTTTGGAAGGAAAAAAAATAAAATGTTGTTCCAAGGAAAAGAAATGGAATTGCCTTCCTTCTTAAATAAACTTGTAATGACAATAATGGAAGTAGTAAATAACAAGGTGGAAAACTAATATAATAGTAAAACGATCTCTGCTGGTGTAGGTTTTTATTTTCCTAGTGGGCTAATTTATTTTCCCTTAGTCCTTGATTTTTCCTAAATTTTTTATTAAGCTTGCTTAGGATAATAAAGTGAGTTTATTACTAGGATATAAGTGATGTGGTGTCCCCTTCCTTAAAGGGTGGAACACTTTGCACTTTTGGTGGCATCCTCCACCTTTTGTGGTTGATTCCTATTGGTTGGATTTGTCACCTCCATCATCTCCTTAGTTCTATATAAACTCACTACCTAACTTGTATTTTCAATTCATCTTCTTGCATCTTTTGCATACTATTGCATCTTGGAATCTCTTAATGCAATTCTATCATATCGACATTGCATAATCTCTCAGAGTCATAGTTTGCATTCTTTATATTTTTCTAGTTTATGTAGCTTTGATTTTTCTCTTAAAAATTCCTTGGCTTATTCAACCTATTTCAAATTTCTAACATGGTATCAAAGCTTTTATTTTGATAAATCTAAGTTATTAGATTCCTAATTGAGAGATTGATATTTTCATGTAAAAATCTTGTACATTTTGGTATGCTCTTCTCTTGCATTTTGAACGATTTGGATTTTAAATGTTTTTTGTGAGATCTAGGTAATAACAACATTTTTGGTTATATTGGCAACATTTTTTACTGTTCCAACATGTCCAGAAGGCTCGAGAAAGTCAATATTGGCTTTTGGTTCATCCAAATTAGATATCATTTGATAGAGTTGCAAACGAGGGTTCCAAGCTTAGATATGGCGAACATCTTTTTATTGGAGCATTTTCGGCCCAAACAAACCTTTCCATTATGCTTGGAAGGCCCAAAAACCACTATTCTCATATTAAATTTGTGTTGAACACTCAAAATACTGAGAGGGGGGGGGGGGGGTGAATTAGTATTCTATTAAACCATTTAATCATAATCCATCCAATAATCAAAAAATATCTAACTGAAACTATGAATGAAAGCGTGAAAGGAATCAAAAGATCACATAACACATGAATGCTAAGATTTTTACGTGGAAAACCCAAAAATGGAAAAGAATAGTGAGGATTAGCTCATAATATATTATAACCTGTTATAAGATATTACAAAAGCTTACTGCCAGAACACATTGTCTAATAAGGCTCACATTCATAAATAGATACAAAACAAAAATTTCTACACAACCAAAATGTGAACTAACACAAAGTGCACCTCCCTTGTGATGGATTCAGTTCCTTTGAAGCTCTGAATTTAAAAAATATGCTCTTCTTTGTAGTCAGTTAACATTCACAATAATTTTGCTCTTATTTAGATCAATCACATACATATTCACATGTTCACATCAAATTTACATTAAATCTCATGTCATTTTCATCCTACAACTCAAAAATGTCTTACATATATACCCAATTACATTTTCCTACATCAATTAGGTCAACCTAATTAGATGTAGCTCTATATTAAACTAAAATTGCCTTGTCGACTTCATACTTTAATCAAAATCATCTTCGTACTCAAATAAAATGTGCAACACATAATTTGGGTTTAGCATGGACCTAAAATATATCACATTAACATCTACAATACATATTTAATCTCCACAACTTATATCAAGCATTAGGTCGGCTAGGAGTTAGACCTAATCATAAAATAAGCCAACTGATTACACACAAGCAATCCATCTGATCATATAAATACTTTCCATGTGGAATATATAGTTTACTAACATCTATAAATGATCTCCCAAAATTGTAAATACTGAATCCAATCACCAAAGGAACACGAACTGGATTACACATACACACTTACACTATATAAGGTTGAAACTATATGCCAAACTACTATCACTTGTGACTTTCATCCAGTTCAACCAAAATAATTGAAATCTTGATCATAGATGCATATAATAGCCAAGAATAACATACTGTAACCTCACAAGGTGGTCTTATTACACAAGCAATTTCAGACCAGATTACCGAATTAAGATGCATTCATTTTGTTCACCAGATTAGAAAAACTATCAAAAACTAATGTTGGCATCAATGAAAACACATAAAAAGGGTTCCTTCATTATTTTAACAATCTCCCCATTTGTCATTGATGGGAACATGTGCCAGAAATGAATCTCCAAAACTCAAAACATACATCAAACTTCTCCCAAAAACATCTCTTATCATTTTTCTTTCACTTCTTTATCACCAAAACTTTTATCCAATTACTCTCCCCCTTTGACATCAAGGATAAAGGGTGTGCCGATAACACATAGGTAAAATATAAAGCTTGATGTATATGTACAAAAAAAAAATTGAATTATACTGACTCCCCCTTAGGGAGTTATCCCCAAAAAATAGCCCAACTATATGTACAATGAAAGAACTGAAAAGTAACTGAAACAATGAGAGAATATTACATGAAAAATGTTCAATCAGAGGAGGAGGCTCGTTCTAGCTCCATAAGGATTTCTTACCAGATAGATTTACCTTCATTCCAAATCTTTTTAGCTGCAACAAGTGACTTGTACATTGATTCCAATTCAACAAAGCTCTTGTAATAGCCCATCCTAAATTATTACTTAATTAACATTATTGTAAATGACACATGAATATATTCCAAATTAAAAAGAAACAACTAGTGGCTAAAGTCAATCATAGCTACACATGTACATTTAAAATGAGTCAATGATTCATATATACACTTCAAAAGCTAAATTACAATATTAGGTTTGACTTGGCTCCTAAGGCCACAAAGTCATTACATTGTACACTTTACATCAAATACATAAATGTATTACATCAAATTACATCTTAGACTAAAATAGTCTTGTGAATAACTAAGGTTCCTCTTGACGCTCTCTTCCACTGGTGGATGAGAACATGGTTGAAGTGCTTTACCACCCAACTACAAATCTTACGCTTCCCCAAAATTCTTTCGAATTGAAGAATGCCCGACCTTGCACATAAAGTTTAGCAAGAGAACAATCTGCAAGGTGGAATCTGCTGTGTGCCCATACATCAACATACAATTTCTATCTACAAGTTAGAAAATAAAATGCAAGATCTATGCTAGGAATGGCAGAGAGTGATATCACAGAGTTCATACATACAAATAAACTATATTTCTTGTCCAAGCATATTAAATTTTTTGCAACAACAACAAACAATAGGTTCTAGTAAAGCAAACCTATACTCTCTAAACTCCATCTTGACACCCATCCCAAAAGGTAAATTTGTACAATATAACATCTCATAAAAACTATCTACCCTCTAGCAACATCTATCCTAAGGTGCTCTAGTCTACTTAGGTATCACTATTCTATTCAAGTATTAGAATATTCTTCTCACATATGTCTTCAAAAAGAAGAATAAGATTACTAATTTTATCTTTAAATAGAAATCAGATTTATGATTCAAATAGAGTAATTCAACAATGAGTCATATTATTCTCAGGAATCACATTTACTTTTCATCATAAGCATTATCCAGTTTAAAATGAACTAAGAAGAAAAGAAGGTATGCCACAAGTATGTGTAAGTCTATGTGCATACACATATATGTGCCTACTTAAGTTTTTAATTTGTGCATACATTTTGAAATAAACCATTAAATCAAATTGTAATCATTAAATAATATTCCATTTGATGTTTCTTTTGTCAAAATAAAGAATCCAAAACAAGTCTATATTAATTGTTTCACACATATTGTTGTTTCTTTTGAATTATCACAATACTATGATACTCTATCATTGTTGTTTACATATGAACATTAATTGTTTAAACAAAACTAGTATTGTTTCCTACTAAACAATTATAGGACAAATTGTTTCATTTAGAACGTTCATAGTTTACAACTATTCAATGTTGTTCCAGCTAAACAATTTAATGAACAAGACTATTTTCAGCTACAAAGATAACTTTACAACAAAACAATGTTGTTTGCAACAACATATTTATTGTTTACATCAATATAATATTGCTCTAAAATAAATAGTTACATTTTATGATAGACAATGTCATTTTCCAACATAATATTCACTGTTTGTAATTACTCATTGTTGTTTTGTAGCTATTTAGATTCTAAATGATAGCATTACAAATTAATGTTCACCATTTTAAATAGAACAAAGTTTCGACAATGAACAAAAAATGAACAATGTTGCTTTTCCAGTAACAAATATTGTCTACAATTTCTTGTTTATGTAGCACCCCTCTGATTTGCTTAAGTTTTCTGACAATACTTTTATTTTGATAGACTATGATGTTGTTATTTGATCGCTGACATTATAGCGATGATGGTTTTTATATTGAGATGTGGTGGTACACTATATTGATGATTATTGATTGTGACATGCTCTCTGGTTAACATAGTTGATTATGTGAGTTGAGATTGATATATGTTCATCTGTAGTTTTTTGATGTGACACTGTATTGGTGAAGGGAATAGGATTGCATCACTTGCTTGTGAGCGCCCTGCAATTTCCACAATTTTCTCTTCACAGTGTGATTTTTCATGATCTATATACATGTACGACATATGTTTTGATTGCAAGATTGTAGGTATAGGAGATCGACTCCACCTAGATTCGCAGGTTTGAGCGTGTCCATTGCCCAATATAATAGCTAATTGGGAGGTAGTAACATGATTTCCTTGTCAAACCACAACCCTAGTCACAGTGTGTCGTCAGTCCTTGTTTTGGTCATGCTTTGTTGTCATGTTGTTCCCATTTGCCTTGTCGTTTAATTATTTTGCAAGGTATGCTCTGTGGGAAATTAACGTTAGTTAATGGTTATAATGTTTTAAATTGATTATTTATTTAATCGTGATTAATGTTGTTAGAAGCTTTAAATTTGATTTAATTAATTATGTAAAGTAATTTAATTATTTAGATTAAATTTATTTTACATAGTGATTAAATTAATTAGATTAAATTCAATATTAAATTGTTAGATTATAAAAGTTTTATTTAATTAATTATTTGAATTAATTAAATAAAGTTGTGAATTTTATTAGATGGATATTTAAAATTAATATTTTATTTTAAATTATTAAATAAAAAAATATCCTATAAAATATCTAAGAGGAAATATTTTGGGATTTGATTTGGAAAGATATTTTGGGATTGTGACGTGAGTTATAAATTTGAAAAAATGGTGTTGGGAAATAATTCATGGAGAGAATAATTGCATTAACTGAAAGAGGGCAAAAGGCTATTTCACGAGAATGAAAATGGGATTTTGGGGTTGTTGAAAATTGGAAGAAGCTCTTAGAAAATTGGCTCTGGTTTTATTTTGAACTTTTTGGAAAAGAGGATCATTTTGGAAGAGGCTTTGATAATTTTGGAATCTGAAGGCGAGGCTCTACTTCAAACTTCAATTCTTCAAGCATCTAAAACAGGTTCTTTATTATTTTTATTTAAATTCAAATTGGAAAAGATTACCTGTACAATGAAGAAGATTTAATTTGTGTTAAAGCTTTAATATGTTTTGAAATTGAAAAGATTGTCGTGAAATCTTTAGAGCCTTAGATTAAATTCTTTTATTCATTTGAAAAGATGAATTGCTTTAAAACAATAGAATTCCCATAATGATTATATAGAAAAATTGGAAAACCTATATAGGAATTGATTTCAATATTCTTGTCAAAATTTATAGAAAACCTCTGATTGTATTGGAAAAGATCTTCCTATAGAAGATTATTGTTTTTTTTTCAATTAGATTCATTTGGCTTGGGAAATTAAAAACCTCTGGTAAATTTGTAAATATCCTCTTGTAGAAATTATTTGTAAAAGTTGCTCTTTTGGAGCAATTATTTTGATATATTTATATATATCTTTATATATATATACATATACAAATATATATACATATTTATATAGAGTTCCTGTAAACACATATTTTGAAAAAAACCAGAAGGGAAATTTCGTACGATGATTTTGAAACATTAAATCATAGGAAATTTTATTGATTAAAATTTACAAGTTTTAAATTTGATGGAGGGTGGGGGCTAACCCCAGAAACCTTTATGGGAGGTATTGTTTGGGCGTTCTGATGTCCTTCAAGACATGAGGCTCCCTGTGGGAGATTAGATAGGTGAGCCAGCCCAGAATACTGTGCTTGTTTGTTGAGCCTTTAGGTCATGATGCATTGTGAATTTGGGGTTTTGTTATGTTTGGGTTTTTAATATATAAATCAATGCTCTGTTATGTAATATGTGTATGTGTAGTGTATGTGTATGTACCTCGTATATATATATACATGTCTCTCATACATATATATATACATACCTATATATATATATGCATACATATGTGCTGTATCTATTATATTTATATTTGTTGGGATAGTAATTGGTTTTGAATATTTAAATAAATATATATTATATATATATATATGAATATGTAAAACATATAATTGTATATAATCAAATATATATACTCTTTTTAGTGAATTTATATTAGAGTGCATACAAATTATGAATTATATCATTTTTAAAATGAAGTGAATTTAAAAAGAGGGAAATTGATTTTTATATTGATGTAAATTGGGGAAATTGAATTAAATAATTAGATTTAATTTCTTTATTGAATATAAATGAAATTGTATTAAGTTAGAATTATTTTGAGCAATGTATTATTTTTTCTTTTGAAATGGAAATTATATTAAAGAAATAATGATGATAGTTTTATTACTTGCGTGAATTGCTTATTTGATTATGATGTCTTTTGTTCACGTAAGTTGGGAAATCTATTAGTTGTGAATGTGTAAGCCTTCCAAATGTTGTAATATTTTGTGGGGGTTGTTGTGATGTTTTTTTGAAGCCCTTTGTTTTGCTTGGGTAGTGCACCTGGTTGTGATTTAGTTTAAACACCCGACTACTACGAATGGGTTTGTGCTACCTTTTGCATTATGGTTGGGATTTAATATCCATTTTTGTGCACTTTGTTTACCCTTGGTTTATGGATTAGATCCTTGTGTTGTTAGTAGGGGAGTGGCTCTCAATGGGGGCCGATGCACAAAGTGGTGCCAAGATAACTCATGTGAGAGTCAGATAATTCAGTGGAAATTAAATAAATGTATTAGGGGAAAGGGTAGTCTTAAAACACATAACTTGTTAATTGTGCCTCGCTCATTGGCTCAAGGGCTCATTTAGACTTGAGATGAGATGAGAAGGCTTGGAATGGCAAGATCATTATCTTGTCCCTTTGAAAGATATTTGATTTCACATTGGTTTGCATGTGGGGCCGAGGATCATGAGAGGCTACCAAGATAAACCAAGATGGGGGTTGGGGCCTAGGAAGATTTTCCAGGATAACCCATGCTACTTTGTGATGAAACTCCTCCTATGATAATAGTTTATATTGTTCAATTGATGTACTTGATTCTTTTACTTTGGAAGTAATGTAACCTTTATGTTATGTATTATACTAGTATAGTTTAGTCTTGTGGTTGCCTATGTCTTGAGGCTGTTGGTTATACCTAGGAAGCCCTTTTAATATCTCCTAGCATAGGGGGGGTGGGCCTTCGGGTACCACTTGGTTGGGTGGAACATGCACCTTACACTGTTGGGTTTCCACTTCATGTTCGTGATGGCAGGATCTTCCATATTGGAGAGCTCTCTTGGTCCAGTTGCTTTGTACCATCTATTGTGTTCCATTGGATTAGTTGGATGTTATTGTATATTTACTACTCCTCATTTGTATTCGAGGAGATTCCTTGTATCATTGTAATTATAATATTATTTGTATGATCTACCTCATTTTGGAAATGAGCCTTGTAACTATTATATTGAATGAATGCAATCTCTGAATGGTTTTATTTTGTAGTTTGTAATCTTATGAAATGAGTTTAATGTTATTGGATCTATGTTCTTTATTTCATGAGTATAATTTATATGCTATGGATCAGTTTACTTTTGTATGTTATGGGTATCAAATGTAAGCATTGTCGTGTATCTTAGAGGATGCATGAGTTAAGTGTAGTTCACTTTACTTATTATTAATTGCACTTAATTTTTTTTTTTGTTACGCTTTCGATGTAATTACGTCATCCTCTAGCGTTACATGGCAGGGTGTTACACATGGTATCAAAGTCCAAGTTTAAACACTGGGTGCTCTGGGATAATGTTGAACCCATTAAGCTATTAGTTGCATAGGATCTAAGTTTGCGTTACCTTGTCTTATACCTTGGTATGTCTGTGTAGGATCATGCCACATAGGTGAGGTCGTAGTAGAGGTCATGGTTGAGGTTGAGGAGGCAGCTGCAGAGGTAGTCAACAGGATTCACCTCCCCATGTTCCCCATGACTCAGATCATGAGGAACAATAGGCTTCCCAGAATGCTTCGGGATGCGGTGACTAGAATCAGGATCCACCAGGGATCAAGGGCACTCAGTTGTGTCAATTGTTAGAGGAGACTATTGCTCGCCTTGAACCAAGGAAGGATAGAGATCAGATAGATATTGGTGAGGGAGAGAGATCCCCTGGATGGAGAGAGGTTCCAACACAATAGAAGGCAGTCACAACCGCTCATATTAGAGACCTATTTAGAGCCCGCCCACCCACTTTCAATGGTTTTGGCAGTGGACTAGAGGCCAAGACATGGTTGAT
>CM021101.1:299692851-299708592 GCA_007115665.2 Sequoiadendron giganteum
GAATAAAACTGTTGTGATCAAAGTTCAAGATTTTCTCAGATTTTTAAGATGCCCCACCACTGCCCCAGCGGAAGGATTACACTGGTATACTACCCCCTGGAGAGATCAGACGAAAATTTTGATTTTTTGGATGATCTTGCGAAAAAAGATGACAAGGTGTTCAATAGGCCAGAAATGCCCCATAATGCCTAAAAATAGGTTAAGGCACCAAAAAAGATGTAACACGGCCCTCGGTTGGATGAAAACAAGATCAAGAGACCAAAGCCCTAATTGGAAGGTCAAATTAGGTCAAAAAACCCTAATTTTTAAGCTTAAATAGACCTCAAGGGGTCACTTTCAATACATTTGCAATCTTAAACCTTTGAAAATTTGACACCTTGAGCTTTGAGTCTTGGTCACAATGGCACAACGACAAATTCCTTTGCACGTTTCAGAGTGGGTACGAGTACATCAGCGACCAGTCGTCGGAGGACCCATGGTATGTATCCCTATTCGACTTTTTATTTTCTCATTATTCGTGCATTAATTAGGGTTTAGGTTCGGTCTAGGTTGTGCGACATGATATAGTGCCACAAAAATTACAAAGTCTGGGCCGCGCGGTCCTGTATAGAACCACTTATGCATAAAGCACCGCATGGTGCAGTTTAGGTTTTTAGGGTTTCGGTAACCAAACTCGGCCGCATGCACCAATAGTGCCGTGCAATGCAGTTTGTCAAAATGGGGTGCCAAAGTCTACTGCGTGACATAGTTTGGAAACATTACAAACTGTGCCACTTTTGAGAACAATGTCGCTTTTTGCTATTTCAAAAGCAAAATGCGATACATATAGTAGATTTTCCTTAGGTAAACTGACGTGGTACCCTTCCTTGTGTAGGAGAGTCATGAGGTCATTCATTTGAGGGAGCACCGATGGCCAATGCTTGAGAGATTATAGGATATGCATGTATATCTCCAGGAGCAGCTTGGGATGCTTGGTCTATGGCACATTGCATATGTCCCTCCTGTTCGGACACATCTAGGTATGATGCATGCCTTGGCCGAGCGGTGGCACAGCGAGACGTCATCCTTTCATCTTCCTACCGGCGAGGCCACCATTACTCTTGAGGATGTCTGATGCATCCTGCGACTACCTATTGACGGAGCTCGAGTGATCTATGATCTGGAGGAGGGTAGGGATGCTGCTTTGGTGTTATGGGTGTTGACAAGCTTATCCTTTGTGATGATTAGATAGATTTGGAGCGATACTGGGGTATAGCCCCTACTTACAGACTGATTGTGGCTGCCATTATTTATGGTCTTGTAGCTCCTGATAGGTGTGGTCGATATTTCAATCTAGGTTGGAGATTGGCATGGCAACAGATGTGTGTTCGTCGAGAGTGCTTTGCCTGGGCACCAGTATTGCTGGCCTCTTTATACAAATATTTGTACAAGTTTGCTTACCTAGATGGTTGGGCTCTTGGAGCTAGAGTTACCCTTCTTCATATTTGGGCATGGGAGCGAATCCCAGTGCTTCACCCACTTGTGACACCCATTATTATAGATATTGATGATCTCGTGGTGTGGCGGTATGGTGGGGTAGAGATTCACTTTACCCACATGGATACAGACGCTATAGCCCACTGGCGACGGGTTTTGGATGAGATGACAGTGTTCATATGGAGGTCATGGTATGATGATGCTCAACAAATTTTTTTTGCTCGCCAGGACAGGTTCATACAGGGTCGGGAGCATACTATGGTAGAGAGGTACCTTCCTAATAGGGTAGCTAGATAGTTTGGTGAGATGCAGGGTAGGCTTGATGATCAGTAGATGGCACTCTTCGCCCGCACCCTAAAGGAGACAACATGGGGGCCGCCGATTCTAGTAGAGGAGGCAGTGTCCTCATTTAGATAGTTAGTGGCCCGGCCGTGGCCATATGATCAGGGGCTAGTAGATGCAGGGGTGACTCCAGTGTACAGGGTATGGTTTTGACCTCCACTAAGATTGACAGTTCCCGGGATAGTGATTTCACGTCGGAGGGCCAGAGGCAAGACAACAGGCAGAGGTCGGGGAGGTGTACCACCTCCTCAGTAGTCACCTCTAAGAGATGAAGCATAGGGCCCAGTAGGACCAGATGGGCAGCCTCAGGTGGTACAACAACATCAGCCAGCAGCACAGCCAATGGGATAGCCAGATCTTTGTGATGCACTGATTCAGTAGCTGCAGGGCTAGGTACAGGTTCTGACAGTTGAGTGAGATGAGGCCCGACAATAGGTTGCTGCAGTTACAACTGAGAGAGATCAGGCACGATCCGAGAGGGATCAGGAGATTGGTTGGTGGAGATAGCTAGAGAGTGCAGCCTCCACGTCCCAAGGTTGATCAGTTGATATTCGAGAGTACAGAGAGGCTATCAGAGAAGCCAAGTACTATCAGCAGCACTACCAACAAGCAGTGCCATCAGCAAGTAGAGTGCCAAATTTCTCCTAGCAGATAGGGAGGCAACCGACAGAGGATCATGGTGACACACAGGTGGGGGAGGGCAGCAGCCAGTAGGGCTAGCCTTTTTGATCTCAGACAGTTTGGCATTTTTGATTTATAGGCTGCACCATTTTTGCCTTATCGTACCATGTATTCGATGTATACTTGATCCGATTTGTATCATAACAGTGTATTTTTTGATGATATATATGAGATGATTCGTCCTTTATGATATGTATGGATGCATTCTAATTTGATGTGATTCTATGAGATGTTTCTATTCTTATCTTTATGTGATGTAATGTATGTAATGGATGCGTTTCTTTTTGAATGTTTTCCATGCTTTTTAATGATGATCCTATGGATGTAATGTATGTTAATGATGGTGTAATGATATGCAAATGGTTATATATGATGTAATGCTTTCTTAAGATGCTTAGAACAATAGATTTATATTATTCCTCCTATGATGCAATCATGATTCTTATGCTAATGATATTGTGGATGCAGGATGTGTGCATTGGCGATGTTTTGATTACTGTTATGATACCATGTTAGTGTCGAAGGAAGATAGAAGAATTTAGAATTAATGAGTTAGTTAGGATGATGATGGTGATTTGCATTGCTAGGAGTTGGGATTTTCAAAGGGTCAATTACGTTATGTTTGATAACACACATAGGTATGATGCATCAAGGTATGAAGGACCAAGATGGCGTTTGTACCTAGTGTGGTGGACCTTGACTTGACAAATAGATAGGAGTATTCTTGTTCACACTTGATAAACGAAACCTTATTCGGAATGCAGTTAAGATATTCTAGACATCTCGGGCCAAAACATAAGAAGGCAAGCCTTCTTATGTGGTCAACAAGACACCTAAAACATCCTCCCTACAAACAAAACAAAGTACGCATGATGAAGTTATTTTACAAGAGTAACCAACAAGCACAACAGATAAAAAAGATAATAATCCTTGCTCCATTCCTTTCTCTCTAAACCTGTTTTGTTTAGGCATCATCGAGAAGTCCTTGGAATGAGCACAAAATAAGATAAGTCAATAAAAGACCAAATAAAGCAAACCAAACAAGCTAATGTTCTTCATACCGCTAGCCAAGACTAACTACTATGGGGTACCTAATGCTTATGTCCATCGCAGGAAAGCTTCATCCTAGGACATGTTGTGATCAGGGTTTTGATGGGACTAATTTGGATGATAAGCTATCGATATTCTGAGTTGATCAACTTGCTTGCTTACTGTCTTAGACTTTCAAGACTTTGACGATTAGGTGCTCAATTTTGAACCTGCTAGACTTGCTTCTGACTGATGCACCAAAGGGTGAAGGCGAAAATTGACTTTATTATGAGTGATGACAAATCACAGGTGAAAGCGAGATGAAGTGGGTGCACCATTTTGGATTTTTTCGAATATTTTGAGGCTGTTTTTGGTATTTTCAGATTTTACAATGAAAGGACTAACTTAAAAACCTATCCTAGGGGTCTCGGGAGCTAATCCGTAGATTAGCCTTGCCTACATTATACACGCAGAGACCACTTAGTTTGACTGACGACAGACTGGCTTGATGATAATATGGAGAAATGGATTGCCCTTTTATTGCTTAAAGGACTAACCTAAGATGCAGACTAGATGGGAAAACAGATTACCAATGCTACAGACGCCTAAAGGACTGACCTTACTATCTCGGGGGATAATCAAAGATCAATCTTGCCTACGTTCAAGCTCAGAGACGACGTAATTCTACAAGGTGAAAAATTGACAAGACTCAATGATGAATTTTTTGATATTTCGAACTGTTTTTGGATTTTTGATGATTTGGATGTTTTTGGATTTTTTGATAAATTTTTGAATGTTTTTGGATTTTTGATGAGTTTTTGAATGTTTTTGAATTTTTCGCATGTTTAGGGAGATCACGAGAATATACACAAATCCGATCCGATGCATGTGCAAACATGCCCCCAGTGTGGTGCGATTGATTACTTCGATGAAGGCAAGACAAATTGACCTTAGGAATATGCCAAGTAGCGCTATAGTGGAACGTGATATGGGCATCAGCCCAGGCTGTGGTATGGATGCAAGCGGATGGGTGGATAAATGATTAATGAAATGTGATGGAATGGATGAGTGAGTCGTGCAGATCCTGGTAGATGGGGAGTGCTTTATTTACGCTTGGTACCTGTTTTCCAAGTTTTCACCAAGGTACTTGTCCAAAGCGCCACCGAAGTGGTTTTCACTAAAGGACAATTTTTTTCTTTATTATTTTCAATCCCTTTTTTTGATTTTTTGATTTTTTTGTTGTCACCAAGATGCCTGTTTGCTATGTTATCATCAAGGTAACCATTTTTTCAGGACTTTTTCTGATTGTTTTTATATTTTCTGATTCTATACCTTGCAAGTTTTTTAGGCATAAAACTTTTTGAGGTGAGAATTGTTCATGGGTTCATACAAAGGCTCACCCTCTGGTGTCGATAACTGATATGCCCCTGATTTATAGCTTGTAGCGATGATGAAAGGTCCCAACTAGTTAAGCTCAAACTTTCCTTTGCTATCCAAGTTTGCCACATTCTTTTGATTCTCTCTTAGCATGAGGTCACCGACTTGGAAGGTGCGTTGCCTGATCTTGTTGTAGCTCCATTTCAGGCGATTCTGGTAGACCTGTAGATGATTTAGGGCATCCATGTGTCATTCATCCAGTAAATATAGCTCATTCAGTTTTGTGACCCTATATTCGTCATATGTGATGAGGTTTTGCAAAGATATTCTCAGGGACAGGAGCTCGATCTCAATTGGGAGTATAGCTTCTGATCCGTAGACCAAGGAAAATGGGGTGGCACCTATTCGTGTGTGGATGCTGGTGTGGTAGGCCCATAAGGTGGGATTTAGCTGCAGATGCCAGTCACGATCGGAGACATTGACCATTTTCTTAAGGATCTTCAAAATGGTTTTATTAGTAGCTTTTGCTTGGCCATTGCCTTGTGGGTAGTATGGGGTGGAAAAGCGATGTTGGATTTTCATTTTTTCACACAAGTCATGGACATCCTGATTCTTGAAAGGTGTCCCGTTATTAGAGATAATGGATTGGGGAACACTATATCGGAAGATGAGGTAGTTTAGGATGAACTTGGATATCTATTTACCCGTGATGTAGGTCATGGGGATTGCTTCGACCCACTTTGTGAAATATTCGGTGGTGGTGATAATGAACTTGTGGCCATGGGATGAGGTGGGAAAAATTTTTCCTATGAGATCGATCCCCCATTGGGAAATGGGCCAAGTTGTAACAATATGATGTAATTATTGAGTTGGTGCATGAATGAGGTCTCCATGTTGTTGGCACTGTAGACACCTTCTGACAAAGTCATGTGCCTCTCCTTTCATTGTTGACCAGTAGTACCCGATTCTCAGCAACTTCTTAGCCAAGGTCATACCACTCGAATGCGAACCACAAGTGCCATTGTGTACCTCAATTGAAGCAATCAAGGCCTCCTCAGGTTTTAAGCAATGTAACAAGGTTCCATCGATACTTGTACGGAAGAGGGTTTCTCCTAGGATGACAAATCGTAAGGACCTTTTGACAAAGGTTCGCTTGAGGTTCAGGGTAGTGTCTAATGGGAGGATTCCTAATCTCAGGTTGGTGTAAATTTCATGGTACCAAATATCACCAGGACCAATGAGTTCACATGAATATTCTATTTCTGGTACCTCGAAAGTTGGTACGAGAAGCTACTGTATGAGGAATTCATGTTTCGAGATGTTGCGATGGATATCTAGCAAGGATCCAATCATTGCCATTGCATCAACTGCTCTATTGTTTGCCCTTGGTATTTGCTCAAAGGTGATGTTGATAAATGATTCCTTGAGGCTTTCCACTACCTTCTTGTCTGGTGTAAGCTTATCATCCTTAGTTTTGTATTCACCGTTGACTTGGTTAATGATAAGCTGTGAGTCTCCATAGACCTTTAATGCCATGATTTGCCACTGTGCCACAATTTTGAGACCTATGCTTAAAGCCTCATATTCTGCAATGTTGTTTGTATAGGGGAATGCCAACTTGTAAGATCTCGGTATATAGTCCCCCTAGGGGTGATGAAGAACACACCGGCTCCTGATCCATGTTGCGTGTGGGAGCCATCAAAGTATAGTTTCCAATGGTTGGCTGCATTGAGATTGAAAAGGGACTCATCTGGAAACTCTGATATGAGCGGGTTGTCTGCATATATTGGAGACTCTGCTAGCTGATCCGCAATTGCTTGTCCCTTTATCTCTTTTCACTCTACATACTCAATATCATGCTCAGATAGTATCATAACCCATTTATCCATTCTGCCTGTAAGCATTGCTTTTGACAATAAATACTTGAGGGGGTCTATCTTGGCAATTAACTTAATTTGATGAGCTAGCATGTAGTGTCTGAATTTATGGGCTGCAAACACCACTTCTAGGCAAGCTTTTTCTATTGATGTATAGTTGAGCTCGTGTCCCACCATTGTTCTATTGATATAGTAAATGGTCTGCTCGGTTCCCTTTTCATCATGTTGGGCTAAAAGGGCACCAAGGGCGGTTGTCGTTGCTAAGATGTATAGAATCAATTGTTTCCCTACAATTGGTGGCATCAATATAGGTATTCCTTGATCTTTTTGAATGCTTTCTTGCACTTGTCGTCCCACCTGAATGCTACTCCTTTGTGTAGTAGGTATGAATAGGCAATCTGCTTATCTGCCAGTTGTGCTATGAATCTTCGAATGGACTGGAGTCTACCTTGTAATCCTATGAGTTGATTTAGTGTTCTTGGTGCTACCATATCAAGGATTTATTTTACCTTTGTGGGATCCACCTCCATCCCTGTCATTGAAACTATGTACCCTAGCAAATTTCCTGATTGTACCCCAAAGACACATTTCTTTGGGTTGAGTCTGACCTTGTATTTTTCCAACCTATCAAAAATTGCACTTAGAGCCCCTATGTGATCTTGTCTCTTTTTTGACTTGGCCAATATGTCATCCACATAGTCTTCGACAGTTTTATGGATCATGTTGTGAAAAATTAGTGTCATGGCTCTTTGGTATGTAGCTCCTGCATTCTTTAACCCAAATGGCATCACATTCTAGCAGTAGGTGCCCCATGGACATGTAAAGGCCATCTTATGCTGATCCTCTTTTGAGATCATTATCTGATTGTACCCCGAGAAGCCATCCATTAGGGACAACATCTCATGTCCGGTCATCATGTCCAGTATCATGTCAATGTTGGGTAGTGGAAAATTATCCTTAGGACATGCTTTGTTTAGATCTCCAAAGTCTGTGCAGATGTGGATGCCCCCATTCAGTTTTGAGACTAGCACAAGGTTAGATAACCACTCTGGATAGTCGATCAGGCATATGAAGCCAACATCCAGGAGCTTTTGTAACTCAATCTTAACGAGCAAGGCTATTTGCGGGTGCATTTTCCTCAAATTGTCTAACTGGTTTCGCTCCATGGTAAACAGCCAAATGATGAACCACCATCTCAAGATCTAGACCTGGCATGTCAGCATAGGTCCATGCAAATTTTACCTTCCTTTCTTTTAGGAATGCTACTAATAGTTCATGTTCCTCTGCCAGGAGAGACTCAACGTAGAAAGTGATTTGCGGTTCTATTTCTGTTCCCAAGTTATTAGGGTTGCACTACTTTGCCAAGACTACTGACCTTTCTTGATGTAGATCCATAGGGGGGAGATTGAATCCTTCATCCTTTGGTGCCTCAGAGAGGTTTTCACCATTGGATCTATCCTTTATTTTTACTATTTTGTGGTTAGAGAGTGCCACAGTGTGGTTTTCACTCCATAACCCTGAGCTTATTCTCGATATTTTCCTTTTGCGACTGAAGGACTCAATCGTCTCCCCATAGTATGCCTGAGTGTCTAATGTGATGTTCAAACCTTCCTTGTGATCCCCACATGGAACTGTATCCCTTAGTCCCATGAATTTCGAGAGTGCTTCATCATTTTCGAATGAGTCTAGAATTGGTGGTCCTTGTTGATCATGATTGATGAGTTGCGGGTGTACTAAGGTGATTCAGTGGGTTTGTTGGTTTGAATCAGCTGGGGAGGCACTAATCATTAATAGGGTGGAATCCTCAAAGAGCCTAGGAAGACTTGCTATGGTATCATCATTGTCACTACTGGCACAAATATTAGTGATGTCAAAGGTGAAGTTATCAAGTGGGATACCTAGGCATACAGGTGGTCTAGGAGTAGTTGCTTTTACCCGAGGAGAGGACCTGACTGCCCTACTAGGAGTACCTCTTCCATGTACGGTTATACTCGAAGGAGTATAGGCGAGGCCAAGTTTCCGCACTCTTCTTTCTACAATGATGGGCTCGAGGCGTCCATCACTATTCCTTCCAAGGCTTTCAATCCTGTTATAGCCCATGCCAAGCATCATTTGTAGCCCTCTGTTAGTTTCATCCATGGGTAAGGTGGGTGTGGGTCCTGCATCATGGTATATTGAGCTTGCAATATCTTCCTCGTCAACATTTTCTTGACTTAGATCTCCCCAATGACAAAATCCAGAAGGATCTGCCCTAAGGGTGCGGATGGGTGTTTCTTGTGATTGAGGTTGCCCATGTGATCTAGGAGATTGTGGTAACTCTCCTACAACAAATGCATTCCTTTTCATTCTGTAATCACCGCATCCATTGTCCTGGATCATGTTTTTGATGTCAGATATGTCAAGGATGGCAGGTGTCTCTATCATAGAGGTGGAAGCGAGGTTGGCTGGGTCTATGTATGACATGGATGGTCCTTCATCATTCTTTGGTACTTGGGGGATCTTATAAAACTTGGCTTCCAAGTTTTTGCAATAGGTGAAAGGTTCAGGATCCCCATATATAGTGACCTCTTTGTTTTGGTGTGAGAACTTGATACATTGGTGATATGTCGAGGCCACTGCCCTCATTCTGTGGATCCACGGATGTCCAAGGAGGATATTATATGGTAGGTCAAGGTTGAGGACCTGATAGGTGGTCTCCATAGTTTCTGGTCCTACTTGGATGGGGATTTTGATAGTGCCTTGAGACACTCTTTCTTGATCATCATATGCCCTTATCGTGATGCTTTTGTTCTTATTAATGGAATCCTCGACGAATCCCTATTTCTTTATGAGCTTTAGAGAACAAATGTTAAGGCCTGCACCTGCATCCACCAGGACTCTTTTGACTTTCTTTATATGGACGAGCACTTAAAGGTGGAGTGCGCAGTTATGAGATGGCTGCGAGGGGAAATATTGGTCAGAGAATGTAGTGAGATTTGGGGTAACGATGTTACCCACCATAGCCTGGAACTGCTCTGTGTCAAGAGTGGTGGAGATGGTGGACACAACGAATGCTTTATCAAGGATCTTCCTATGGGCGGCATAAATTTTCAATAGTTCCATGATGGAGATTTGGGCGGGGGTTCTCTTTAGCTAGTCAATGACATTGTAGTCATAAGGGACGACTTTTGTATTAGAAATGGTGGTCTTAGCTGGTGCCTTGGCAATGGTGACCTTACCACCACGTGTGGTGACTCCACAGTCATTGTCGGCTCCTTTGATATTTATGACTATGACCATTTCATCGACACATCCGACTATCTCCTCATACACTAGATTAGCACTAGCATATTTTTGCTTGCCCTTATTGTTCCCTTGATTATTTCCTTGATTGTTTCCTTGGTTGTGGTTCGGCATCGGATTCGTGTATATTTTCAAGTCTTGGTTTCCAGCTGGCTGTTCGACATTGATGATCTTATCCTCGATGAGGTCTTGGATGATGTTTTTCATCCTCATGCAATTGGTGGTTGTATGTCCTTTGACTTTGTGAAATTCGCAAAGGAGGTTCTCATTATACCATGGCGGTTTGGTCATGGGTTCCGTGTATTTCTCAGAGTTAGAGATTTTGATCAAGTTTTCCTTGACCAATTTCTTCATGATGGACTCGATAGATTCACCAAGAGCCGTGAACTTCCTCTTGGGGGGATATTTGCCTTGGGGAGGTGGTCCTCCTTGATTACCCAGGTTATTGATTTGATTGGTGGGAGTTGGTTGTTGTTGTGCTACTATTGCATTAGTCTGCACATTGTTACGATTATGATTTTGCGGTTGATGATGAGTTTGGATGTTCTGCTTAGGGGCACTGATGACCACTTTAGCATCGACCACACCTTCGTTTGTGATATTTTTATTTCTCGACCATGTTCGAGGTTTATCATTATAGTTGTTGGATAGGCGGTTATCTTGTGGTGGAGTGAATGTTGATGCACCTCCTTGTGTAGTAAGGGCTCTTTCGGTGTTGAGCGCCTTTGGGATCAGCTGATCATATGATGTGATGCATTGCATTTTCAAGTAGAACGCCAAGTTTTCATCTAGATTGGATATAATGGTGCAAACTTGTTCTTCCGGCATGGTCCACTTGCTCTGATTGGCCTTGGATCACCATCTTTGCAAGAAGGATGTGAATAGCTCTCCTTTTATTTGTTTGAGTGTTGATAGTTCTTCCAAACTAACATCCGCACCCATGTTGAATGCATAATTCTTAACAAAAGCTTCCACGACTTCCTCAAATGTTTTAATGCTCATGGGTAGGTGAGAAAACCATTCCATGGCTGGACAAGTCAGACTTTGGGGGAATAGTCACATTAGATACATGTCATCGTATGCGACCTCCATGCAATGCACTTGAAATTCCCTGACGTGGTTTTCAGGGTTACCCATTCCATTATACTTGTCAAATTTGGGGATCTCGAATCCCTTTGGGAATGGTACCATGGTGAGACTTCTGTCAAAAGGATAAGGGCACAAGTTTCCCGGTGTTCTTGTTGTTTTTCCTACTCATAAGTCCAACACTTGCTGTGAGAGCAGTTTGATTTGTGTTTCGATATCTTTGCTTGGGTCGAGAGGTGGAATGAACGAGTTGTGAGGTGTTTGAGGTGTTTTATTGGTGGGAGGATTACTAGTGGGTGTTTGCTGCAAGCTTTGCTATGTGTTCAAGGATTGATGGTATGCCTCCATTTATGTCAACAACGCTTGTTGTTGATCTTGTTGTTGTTGTTCCAACAACGCTTGTTGTTGGTCCATCTGTTGTTGTTCCCATGAAGCCTGCTGTTTGTCAATTTGTTGTTGTGCTAACAAAGCTTTTTGTTGGTCTAGCTACTGTTGCGCCAAGAAAGCTTGTTGTTGGTTGAGCTGCTGTTGTGCCAACAAAGCTTGTTGTTTGGCTTGTTGATGTGCTTGAAAGTCTTGCAGGGCTTGTTGGTATGCTTGCAGATGGATCGCTTGTAGTTGCGCTTGGTATTGTGCTTGCACCTGTTGCTGGGCTTGTGCTTGAGCTTGAGCTTGAGCTTGTGCTTGTACTTGTGCTTGAGCTTGAGCTTGTGCTTGTGTTTGTGCTTGAGCTTGTGCTTGTGCTTACTACTTTTTTTTGAGTACCCTCTTTTGGTTGGCCTTTTGAAGGGTTTGGATTAGAGTGGTGAAAGAATTTACCATGTTGGCCTTTGGTGGGATTGGTGGCAGAGCGGGAATGATGCCAACTGTTGTGATAGGTGACAGGGTTATGGTGGTGGTTGGGATTTGGGTTGCTGGAGGGGTGGTTGAGATGCTTGGTCCTTGAGAGGGTATGCTTTGGGATATTTGAGGATCGATTGATGTATTTGTTGTAGTGGCTTGGATGGTTGCCACTTGTTGTTGTGATGCTGTGAGAAAAAAGAGGGAATTCGATGTGATGTTCACATTGCCCGATTCTGAGAAACTATCAATGTTTAGGGGAGGAAAACCCAATCCAAGAGGTGATGTGGTTGTGAATGGAAATGGGGGAAGAGATGGTATGCTACCATAGAAAGAAAAAGGATTAGTAACATCGATTGCTCCAAATAAACCACGTTCTCCTTGTGGTAGAGAAGTTTTTATGTTTGATTGACATGCTGGTGTAACACAGAATGAAGATGAACCAGAAGGATTATGAAAGGTGAGTGGGACATTTGGGTGTGATGGATTCACCAGGACAGGATTATCTGGTGCAGTGGTGATAGCCACCTCTTTTTTGGTCACAAGGCGATGCTCCTGTAACTCTTGAAACATAGCACTTCCTTTGTTCACAATTGCTGAGGTTGGTGTGATGGTCAAGGTGGTGTGAGGCATTTCTTGATTGATATTTGACATTGGGGATGCGTTTGTAAGTGGCACATCCGTACTAGTGCTTGTGTCAAGATCAAAAGGGAATTGGACCCCTCGTTCCACTAACGTGCTTGAGTATTTGAACATGGCACTGATAATTTGGTGGTTCTCGGGATTTTGAACCATTTTCATCATTTCAGATTGTGTCATCCCCATGTCTTCATTTGTGATGTCCTCTTCATGGTTCTCCTCTTGAGGTTTTTGTGATGGTAGAGGAAAGTTACTTGGGGGATTGCTTGATACCGCAAGGTTTATTTCAGAGGTTACTTGACTCATGTCAACGAAAGTTGATATTTCACTAATATTTTCCATGTTCTTCTTGTATTGTGATCTTGTTTGGACCATAAAAATAGGGATCGTTTGATCCTAACCTTTTAGGCTCAAAAGAGAAGAACTAGGGAAGTCAAAGATCAAAGAGGGTGGTAATGATGATGGGATAAATAGATGAAGCGAGTGAGTGAAACCTTTTGGAGAAATTTTGAAGGGTTGTGCTAAAATTTTTAGGACTTAGATCGATTGCGATGGTTTGACTAGATGTATTAAGTCAAACATGATTGTAGTGAAGTTGTAGTCCCTAGGAAGTTGTGTTATCCTAGGGGAACTTGTACAAGAAGATGAATTGGCTAAGTGTGTTAAGCCAATGTGATTGTGAACTAGTAGACCTTAGGAAGTTGCGTTATCCTAGAGGTAAATTCATCCAAGAGTTTTGACTATTTTGGCTAGGTGTGCTAAGCCAAGATAGGGTGATGTTGGTTTAGCCCTTTAAGTTTAGCATGAGTGATTTTTTTAGAGTTCTCAAGAACTTTACTAATGGGATGAGATTTGTTTTGATGGAGAGATGGATGAGGATGACAACTTTGATCCTAGACTTGAACCTAGACACAATTCTCTTTACAAAACCTCAGTTTTGAAGAATACGCTAGACTTCCTATGTGAGGAAAGCAAACCTTTCAAAAAGTTCAGGATTTTGTTGATAGTAGAACGCATACAAAGTTGGATTATTCCTTGAATCCTTTTTATAGAAGTTGTATACTAGTCTTTCTCTGACTTCAAGGAGAATTTCAAGGCATTGTTCATGGGCTTTTAGACTTAACCTTTTGAACCTTGGTTTTGGAATCTTGGCCTTTCGGGAAATCATTTGGAACAACACATATGAGTTCAATTTGTCTTTTTATCTTGGCTTAATGAATTATTTTTACCAAAGACACTGGCTTGCTTATTTTTCAAACTATATGTCTAATGTCCCACTTTCTTTCTCATCCCACAAGGTCCATTATGTGGAAATCAAGGAAAATAGGGAAATTTTTTCCTATTTTTAGCCTTGTTGAAAATAAATGATGATAGAATCCAAGCACTTAGAAACCTCTAAGGATATGATCCCTAGGGAAAGCAAGAGTGCCTAAATTCGTCAAAGGTATTTTTTTCCTAAAAGGGGTTTGAAATTTGGAGGTCTTGTGAATGTTCATTTTGAAAATGTTTCTAGGACCAAGCAATGTATTATTCTCTTCCAAGCACTTGTTACAACCCTAGGATGATGAGACAATATTTTGTTGGGCTCCCACTTGGACGAATCCAGCTGCACATATTTTGTGCAGATGGCTAAATACTTGACCACACTGACTCCCCTCCATGACACACACTTCTCGGGTCAGCCAAGAATTAGTACCCATGAATCTCCCATGGCATACTTTCCATCTCTACAACAAAACCGCATGTATAATGTGGAGTGGCTTCAAAGGACATGACCTTTTGCACCAACAAAATAGATAAGGTTTTGGCCTTTTTTTAAACAAAGGGTTTTAATTCGGGCATTCCATTTGTGGGGGATTATCCAACATCGGCGAGAGTCCATTTCTGTCCATCTCGCTGGAATAATCCTCGTGATTCTTGAACTTTCCTCAAGAATCCACACTTATATATCAGTTGGAAGTCGCTTGGCTTTAGCGTGTTCCCGGTTGGGTCGTTCCCTTGGGTGATTACTTTTTCCCACAAGGCAGGCCCGCTAGGATAAACAATAGCAAGATAACATATCCTATCGTTCAATCAACCTTTGTTGAAAAACAAAGGGAGAACCTCTGCAATATGCCGTGCTCACACTCGCATGTTTTGTTCAATTGTTAAGTACCCAAATTGAAATGTAGAGGCAATATTTTATGCAAATTAGTGTCACCAAAAAAAGACT
This sequence comes from Sequoiadendron giganteum, assembly GCA_007115665.2. NCBI lineage: Eukaryota > Viridiplantae > Streptophyta > Pinopsida > Cupressales > Cupressaceae > Sequoiadendron > Sequoiadendron giganteum. The sequence goes on from CM021101.1 coordinate 299,707,693, forward strand.
TTTGATTCTCAAGATCACCATGAAGCGTGAGAGAAGCACATACGCCTTTTTCAAATGACACTACTTTGCAAAAAGGATTACAAGACACCAAGAACACATTTTCGTTTTAAATCCCTCAAAGCAATAATGAATTCTTTTTAAGCACCAAAGGAAATGTGAGATTGCTTTGTTCAATTGTTAGCCTTTAAACAAAATCTAATATGTTGTTCCTAAGGTTCTTTTTAGCCCTTTGGCAACTTTTGAAAAGAAGTTTGATTGTTTATTTTAGAACCCAAAAGAATTTTAGTGTTTCTAAAGTAAAAGATATTAACAAATTTCTTTTAAACAAGAATCTAAAATCCTTAGAGAGTGTTGAAGAACACTCTAGTGTTTAAAAACACTTTGTGCAAAATGAACATGGTATCATAATGAATCTCCTACTTTGCTTGAAAAAGGGAATTTTCTTGTTCTTTTTAAACCCAAAATAAATCTAGTGTTTCTAAGGCATATGATATTAACAAATTTATTTTAAACAACAATCTAAAATCCTTGAAGAGTATTGAAGAACACTCTAGTGTTTAAAAACACTTTTTTATTTGTATGGTGAGTATGAGGTCATGATGAACTTCCTCCCTTGCTCCAACCTACAAAATTACAGAAAACCAAAGAGCATAAAGACAACAAACAAGGTCAAGTATTAAAAAAATTCAAAATTTAAAAAGCACATGTCAATTTTAGACCTCACTATTTTTCCACGGTACAGTTTATGAAAGCGGCATAGTTTGGGTAAAAGTGACACTATATAGCACCACGCGGTTGACTATGGGTGGCGCTCTGCAAAAACAAAGAGTGAATAAGTGGTGCGATATGGGTAAGCGGCACAGTTTTGGAAGCAACCCTATTTAAAATTTCAAAATTTTC